>NW_018923727.1:46924-162928 GCF_002207925.1 Prunus avium
TTTTTTTTTTTTTTTTTTGGGTTTTATTTTTTTCACACGCAAATATTCAATTAGACGCACCGCAAGACCTCCAACGCGGGGCCGGATCGCACGGTGACTGGGGCCCACACCGGACAACGGACCCTCTTCTTTGGATCGCACGACCGACCCCAACGCCAGCTCTCCAAACCGCGCTGGCCTATTAGAATCCCCCGCCAAAAAGTCTAATTGCTCTTTTTTTACTCAACGACCTTTTTCATTATTTCATTATATTTAATTCAGTTTCTCAACAGATTTTCACTTTTTTCTTTTTAAATGTGAGCAGTTTTTGTTAAAAAGTTTTGAAGATGCAAATGAAATTCAATCTTTTCTTAATTCAAATGGGTTATAGGCTCTACTTAATCTATATATATAAAGCAAAAGGCAGAGAATGGTGAAACATTCAAAATACCAGAAAATGTCATTGGTTAATGCAAACATTAAGAATTGAAATTATTAATTAAATGAGAATAATATGGTAAATTCACACTTTTTTATATTTAAGAAAATTAAAATGAAAAGAAAAATCAGATAATGGCCTATTTTTATGGAACATAACTACCTATTATCTTTTTTAATTCTAAAATAAATTTTTATTTTTTTAAAAAAAGCCTCTCGCAGGCGCGGAAGCGCGTGTGGAGAGGCTAGTTTACTAAGAAATGAAGAAAGCAGTTGGGTTTTAGGCCCATTTGGATGTTTTAGTTATAACTAATTTCTCTATCCAAATCATTCATTTTCATTTTCTAACTAACTACCTACTCGTTTGAAACTGCTTCTATATGATTCACTTTTTGTTAGTAAGCACTTTAAAATTTGTGTTAAAATTTTAAATGCTTTTTTGAAAAATTACACTGAAGTTTTTCTACCGAAAGCTTTGAGAAGCACTTTTGGTTATTAGAAACATGCTACTAAAGGGAATTTAGTTGTTCGTCTTTTTCCTTCCTTGGTGCCACATTTAGGAAGAACAAGGAAAGAATCTTTACTTTTGAGACCTACTCTAAAACTTAGAAGCCAGGAAATCGTTCCCAAAAGAAAGCCCATTGTTAATGGTTCACCAAGGAACAAAATAATGCTTTGCCTAATCAGTTTCAACTCTCCAACTCTTATTATAATAAATAATAGTTTTACCATCATGGGAGCAACCTCCTGAATTCCATTTGAGACCAATCTGATCACCAATTATTACATCACCTCTTGGTTTTACACAAAATTCTATAATGCCATTACAGAATTATGCAAAAAAATGAGAGACCAAAATTCCAATACCTATTGCTATTCTCGGTTTGTTTTTATAAGGCTATTCTCAGCTTCTATGGTCCCTTCCCTTGTAATCTATATGTAACATTTACTATAAATAATGACAAGTTCAAAACAAAAAACCAATACGTCCAGGTCAATTTCACAACCTGCGGATTTCTTCTTGGAAAGGTAAACCAGAACCTAGAATCTATTGTATCCTCCCAAACTGGGTGAATAATACGGTGTCAAAACATGGTGAATAGAACATGAAACCTCAGAGGCAAACAATCCTGTATCCATCTATGCTGTATATGTGGTATAAACACCTGCACACGAGAGAGTAAAGCATTCAAAAGAAGGATTTTGTTCTCATTACACGTCCCGGTCCCATCATGTTATCTATAAATTTTCAACACAAAAAGAAACCTCATAGAAATGTACAAATTCTCAAGATGTGTTAGAATGTGACTGCACAGAGTGACTAATTCAGGTACAAATTACAGCTCAATAACTGTGTAATCTCATCATCAACAGTTCATGCATCCCTAAACAAAGTCTCGTAAGATGAATCATAATTCTGAAACTCATGTTTCAAGTATATATAAGTTGGTAGGAAAAGGATGAATATACCAACCTGAACAACTATACGTGAAACATTCTGACCAAAGTCCTGCTGAATATACTCCCTAGCATCAGGACCTCTTCCTTATAATGATGGTCCAAATTGTGGGATGTTTGGGTCCATCCGATCTTCACAAGTATATATTAAAGCATCCTGCTTCCGTGTGAAAGGAATTATCAGATTTGGTCCCAGTTTTAGGACCATGACCATCAAGAGAAAGGGTCAATTCTATAAGCCACCTGTCAACCACTTGATCCTGTAAGATTTTTGCACAGAACAGTCAGTGTTCCATATCACTCACAAAAATATGAACGCAAAAACTTGAAGCCCTAGGCTGACACGAATTAGACTTGACCAAGACCTTTTTTTATCCATCCTAATATAAGTTATCAAGTTTCAACATAACACGAAACCAGACGAGCATCTTTGTATGTTAGTAGTCTAGTAGAACTTTCCATGGATGACCAGAATCACCAAAAAGTCTAAATTAATAACACAAATACCTTAAAAGAAATATATCACTCAAAGTGTGATGGAACATTTGTGGAAACACATACCTTCAGGAAAAACATATGAAAGATTCCTATTTGCCACAAGTAGAAAACGGCCACTGTCAGAAGGGATTCTGTTGAATTTAGATCCAAGAATTTTGACTTGCAAGCCAAGATGACAATGTTGCAGTATGCATGGTCAAAGTTTATACACGAGGATAACTCAGTTCCCCCTCGTCAGCCACTTCTGGTAAATGCCAAATGCCATGTCAGGCTCCTTAATTTTGCAGTACTGCTTGACAAGTACCTTAAATGGAACATGATCGATAGGTAAACCAGATGCCTGTATATTTTCAAAAAGCTCTTCTGCCTTCTTCATGTTACCTATCATGCAGTACCCTCTGATTAGTTCAGTGTAAGTAATTATATCTGGATAAAGTCCTGTTATCAGCATTTCACGATATAACTGCACTGCGAAAAGAATGTCGCCTAAGTTACAAGCAGCACCTATCAACAAATTATAAGTGACCACATTAGGAAAAAGACCAGACAGAAGCATTTCCTTTTTATGAGAAAGAGCACGAGTAATATTTCCTCCTTTCACTTGGGCGTGGATCAATGCATTGTAAGTATACACATTTGGTTTAACACCAAAAGCGAGCATCTGATCCTTAACAGAGAATGCAGTAGTAAGATCCCCATATCTTCCATAACAATCAATGATAGTATTCCATATTAGAATCTCAGGCACCATTGACTTCTCTAGCATATGAAGAAGAAACTCAGTAGCTCTGGCAACATCTCCTTTAATACATAGGCCCCGAACAATTAGTTTGTATGAAATTTGATCGGGAGTAACTCCCATTCTTGACATAAGTCCATGGACGTAACAAGCCTCCTCTAACTTTCCTCCTTTGCAAAGACCACTTAAAATTGTATTATAAGTAAAAACACTAGGAAGTATTCCTCTTTTGATCATTTCACAAAGGTATCCATAAGCAAGGTCCATGTGTTGACTCAGACAAAATCCATGAATGAGAACATTATAAGAAACGACATCTACTTGGGTATTCATTTGGACCATGTCATGCCAAAGACTAAGTGCCTGAACCATATTTCCATTTTTAACATAACCATCCATAAGTGTAGTTGAGATGACTAGATCTGATGTTGTCTTGTCATTATCATCATCTAATACGTCTTCTAGAAGCTTATTGGCATTCTCCAAAAGGCCTTTCTTGCACAATGCATGTACAATTATGTTGCAAGTGATTCTATTAGGCCTAATACCGCTGTTACCCATCGTAGATAAAAGATAAAGAGCTTTATCCACTTCATTAAGGCGGCAATAACCCTTAATAAAAGTGTTGTATGTAGCACAGTTGGGAGAGGGGCCATTTTCTAACATCTCCCTAATAAGCCAATCTGCCTTCTCCAAGTCACCAGTTTTACAGAGTCCATTTAAAAGATAATTGTGTGTCAAGACATCAGGAACAATGCCTTTCTTTATCAGTTTTCTCCGAAGCCAAAAAGCTGTTCCCAACTTACCATCTATACATAAAACCTTTATGATGGCCATGCAATCTGTGTAATTAGCTTTCAAAGTGCAATCCAAAAAGCCTATATTTGCCATAGATATGCCTTCCCTGCAGATTTTCACATAATTAACAAAAGCTTGTTACGAACTATGAAATATGTATCTGTATTTGAGCATTTCCCCTATCCATCAAATAAGATTTTGAGTTTGATCCTAAGAGTACATAGACTGAAAGCTGACCTCATCGTTTTGAGACGTTCCAAACTATCCCTCAACATTGCATCCAACACATTGCAAACTGCGTGTGGATCTTTTTTACCGCGGGAATTCTTCTTCTTTGAAAACCAATTTTGAGCACTCACATGGTAATTCTCGTCCCATTTTTTCCTGAAATCCTCAAAAGTGGATGGAAGTAGATCCTTACCCCGACAAGTCCTGCATATGAATATTACAAAGCAAATAATGCATATTAGCTTCTTCTTCTTCTTCTTCTTTTTTCCTTACAAAAAGGCAAATGTGCTGAAATTTGAGAGCACTACGAGGTTTCTAGCAATAAATAATGTCCTCTAGATTAATTCTTTAGCTTCTTTTTTTCTCTTTTTTTTTACTCATTTTCGCTGATACAAACAGCAGATTAATAATAATACAATAAAATGACAAGCAATAATATCATCTGCATCAATATGTATAGGCCTTTTCTTCATCTTTTCTAGCAGTTTTTCTCGGCAAACAAACAACAGACTAAGAGTGAAGTGTAAGACTAGAAAATTAAAATTTACCAGGAGCTTTCATCAGAGTTAGCTTGGCAGCACAAAATGTTAGCAAAGATGCGAGCAATGTTGTGCTTGATAGAGTCGAGGGTTAGATTCAAACATCTCAGAAGGGTAATGTGGGACGGCGACGATTCTCCACATGCGATTACGAGCTGCAAAAACCCAAACAAACAAACAGATGAACAATCGACGATATAAACAAATGTGAAATGACGATTTATGGGATTGAACTCACTGCCATTGGAGCTTTCTGTGAAGAAATTGAAGGTTTTTGAAAAAGAAGAAGAAGCTCCTTTCTTCTATCTTCTTCTTCTTCTTCTTCTTCTTCTTCTTCCTTGACTTCGTAACTAAGAGTTTGTGACCGGTTTTTGTACGGATTAGTTTTCTCCTGAGCGAGGTTAGCCCCGGACGGCGCGAGTTTTTGGAAGATCCAAATGGTTCATGTGCTGTTGAAGATTGAAGAACCCGAATGCACAGGTAGGGGCGGGTCGGAGGGTAATTTGGGTCAAATCGGGTTCAGCCCCAGAAGTCGGGCCCAAATCCAGCTTCTTATTATCTCTTTTTTCTTTTTGGATAAATGTAATATTAAGCTATTTTAATATTCCACCCGCTATAGTAAGTTTTTTTTTTCTTTTTATCAAATAGTTATAAGCCCTTACATCGAAATCATATATAATTGTGTTCTTTACTAAGCATAGAATTACAACTTTATAAAGTTGGGTTAGGCTATAGATTCATATTATTAACAACGATTACAATTTACATCGGATCATTAAACCTAGTTCAAAAATCGAACTACGAATTTGAACCACTCTAACTTGAACACAGATTACATGAACTTAACCCAGATGTGATCAAGTTAATTTCTCAATCTATGATTCCGACTAATCATGTTTTCTTCCGGCCACTCAAACAAGTTTAAATTCCTAATTAGGTCAATGAAAGTTTCGAATTAGGTCTGAACGAAGTCAAGTTAAACAAACAACGGTGGCAAATGAAAAGTGGGGGCATACACATTTGAATGTTAATAGTAACAAAATATTTGCATCTCATTTTCAAAACATACTTTGAGAAGGATAAAGATGTATGGTAAAATCCTTTCAAGTTTCAACCCAGATTTATCTCCTTTGCCCTTTTGTTTGTCTTCCTCCAAAATTGGTGCCTCTAGCAGCCAAGGCCTTGTCCTGGTTATGGTGCCTACTGGTATTTCCAAACTTGAGAGGCACAACCTGCTTCATATATGCCCTTCCAGGAAAGTTTCTTTCTTCTTTTGTAAGTGATTCTAGTTGAGGCAGCCAATACGCGACATACTCGCCTTCAGGATCATATGTCCGCGCCTGAAAAAATATAACAGCATCTTAGGTACAGAAAGTGTTTATAAAGCTGTTGTAGCTCCAAACATAATTCATCAAAAAATTTGTGAAAAACTCTGCACTTTGTCATTCGAAATCGGGTCTCATATTAAGAAAATATAACGAGGCAACATATTGTGTACTCACTTGTTTCGGAATACTGAAGTAACGATCTTCTCTGGGGTCATTTCCAACTCCTTAACAGGATGAACAAATGATTAAATGTTGATCAGTATTAAACCAAAATAGTTAAGTAATTACAATCCTAAAGTATGTGGCTACAATTATAAAGGAGACCTTGGTTCTTTATAATTTTATGATCATCCTCTGCCAGGAGTGTATATCCAATACAAGAAAGTTAAGAGAGAGGCATGCTAATACTTTTAACAGAAACATGCATGCATGGAAGTAAATAAAATGATGAATTTGAAACCACCTGCTCCATAGGTCCAATTCCCATAATTGGAACAAGGGTCATAATCCATAAGGCATGTCTCAAACCATTCAGCTCCCATTCGCCAGTCAATACCCATATCACGAACTAGAAAGGAACATACAATCTGTAGAATAATAGATGAAGTATTGATTATTTTCAAGACTACGCCCAATTTTCCCAGAATAATAACATTAAAGGTTTAAACAAGAAGTTTTATGGTAGCAATGCATAAAAATACTATACACCATTCATAGTGACAGTTTACTTTGGAATTACCTGCCTTCCCCGATTCGACATGAACCCCGTGGTTGATAGTTCTTTCATGTTGGCGTCTATTAGAGGGTACCTAGAGGTTTAACAAGCTCTGTATATCATTAGCAGAGCAATTACAAAACACTAAGAGAGAGAGAGAGAGAGAGAGAGAGAGAGAGAGAGAGAATTTTCCATTCTGTTTTTCATAAAGATTATGGAGATCTAATATTCATCATCTAGCTCTTGGGCAAAGCAATGTACCCTGTACGACCATCTCTCCAGGATTCAAATAAAATCTTGTCTTGGCTCCATCTATGCTCCACATTTCTTGGGCCACCTTCAAAAAGGCCAAAAAAAGACATGACTGCTAAGAAAGAGAAGTAGCGAGAATTGAAATCTCTACAATGATATGTTAAAATAAGTGGCTCACATGTGCTGCGCAGCAACAAACTGTTCAGTTAACATAATTTTACTTCTTTTCTTAGGCCTTTTTTTAAATACTTTGACATGATTGAATATTAAAGCAATCAATTAAAATCTATCTTTACCTAAATGGAAAAGGGAATTCCCATATTTTGCTGATAGAAACCTGAAGTAATCCCTCCATATCAATTCAAACAAGACCCTGTTGTGTTGAACATAGATTAAAAAAAGGGAAAGGACAAAATACAAGTTCAACACTGCTTGAAGAATGGTTTATGTTGTGTTAACTGGGGGATCTATATCACCTTTGGTCCAACAAAGAAATTACATACTGACAGCATTTTGTCCTCCAAAAGTTTCATTCTAGTTCATGCAACTGAGAGAGAGAGAGAGAATTACCAGTATGTTGAATCATTTGCTTGCCTTTCTTTTTCATACCTCTTTACCTTAAGGAATCAATTGCCAAAATTAGTGTCAATTTTCTCAATGTCATGTAGTCATATATAGAAAGGAACATAATAACCAAGAATTTCAACCTCTTCATCAATGAAACGAGGAGAAAGGCTTCCTGAAGCAAGCCATGGAGAAAATTTTGTCGAATAATCAGGTCCTAACATCCCATTTCTGGTGTGTTTATATATCTTTAACAAATCCTACACATGAAACACATGAGAATAAGTCAGATAACTAAATTACTCTATTAACACTGTTCCTTTGAATATTATAAAATGTGTTCAAATAAAAAGCCATTTTCCTCTATTGGACATTTTCAACATCAATATTTATATAAATATATATATACATATATAACTTAAAGATTTCTCTTGCCTTCTTCCAGAAATACTCGTTTACTCTGCCCAATGCTGCACTTTCACCCCCTACAAACTTCATTCCTTTACTTACCTGCATCCAGAGTATGTAAAAGGAACTTCTCAAATTTCTTAATAGACATAGTATGAAATATGTGCCTGCATATTCGTATGTATGTTATAATAACCTACATTTGGAGATTGAAGTCCAAACTGATCTAATGAAGGAACACATCCCCAGTCCCCAATGCTGGGTGTGGGCCCAAGAGATGCTGGAAGTTTGATGCAGCTACGAACTATGCACTTCGCTTCAATTGACTGCAAGTTTTCGGTATCATCGATAAACACAGCTAACAGAGAAAACCTCCCCCAGTTATATAGATTTGAAGTAAAATGAACTTGAAAGAAATCTACATGCCTTACGAAACTGCGTATACACATCCGGTAAGCTGAGGGTGTCGAATGAGAGGTCATCTATGTGGTACATAGTGGTACCCCATAAAAGTTGTAGATTAGGATTGTTTGTAGAACTAGGCCCAGAGGATTGCGCTGAAGACGATGGTAAAACCACTCGTTGCAGACCTTTTCTGACCAATCTTTCGACATTTAGCTCCTCACTACAAGTTTCTTTTTGGGCATATACCTAAGTAGATTAGATTACATACAAACATTCTGCTGCTTTAATAAGTTGAAAAGAACATAACAAACTCATTCTACAAATCAAATAGTGTGGAAATCACTTAACTGTGTGGGCTCCGAAAACCTTTGCAAGAGAAGGGAGAATCTCCTCAGGCTTCCCATGTTGAATGAGCAGGTTAAGACCCCGCTTCATTAAATTTTTCTTCAAGTCAGCCAAGCACTCAATGAGAAATTGCGCTCTCGACGCTGCAAACAACAAATTTGTATGACATTTCAATTCTGCATCATTCTATGTTACAAGGAGATTTTAAACACAGTAGCACAAGCCAAATTGAGAACAAAATTCCAAACATTTCAAAGCCCAAGGTAATAGAAAACAAGCCAAAAGTCCAAAAACATCAACTAGGAAGATCAAAAATTTGAAATTCTTTTAATAAAATAAAATTGGTACCTCCAGTTTTGGGAAAACCAAAGTAATGGGTAGAGCCAAAAAGCCTGGGATCAACGCAATACACAGCCAAAAGCTCCTGGGACGAAACCCAAGCCTTGTAAAGAGCTTCATTGTCCAGCACTCTGAGGTCGTTTCTGAACCAAACGACAGCCACACCTTTGCCGTTTCTCTTGACAGAGGAGGACGAGTACCTCTGAAAGGTTTGGTCCGCAACCCGGTCCATTTCCTCCGGGTCCAAACCCGGAACCTTGTAGACCGGGGCAGAGGGTTGGGATTTGGAGCTGGAACTCATTGCTTGGAAAAGATCGAGTCTTTTGGTTGAAAGTGTGGGTTTTGGATATGGGAATGGGAGGATGATGAGCTTTTTCAGAAAGTAGGGAGCGAGTGAGGAGTGAAGAACAGCCATGCCATGTTGTGAGATCGAGGGAAAGAGAGAGAGAGAGTTTTAGGCTGTTGGGTTACTGACACGTGGCAGAGAGTTTGAATTTGTAACGTGGCGGTTTGTAAGCCAGTGGAGGGAAGGACACTGATTTGCCTTCAAACCTACCGTTAGGTCTGTTATTATTGGCGGTAATTTCATCTTTATTGTGTCGAACCTTTTTTTTTTGTTGTTAAATAAATAGAATTGAACAAAGACCTGCTATTTTCACCCTTTTATTATCCAAATTTTACCATTGTAAAATAAATAAATTGACAAATAAATATTAAATTTTACAAAAATTGTAAACGATTTTGATAAAAATTAAAGCATATCTAACAAAAAAACTAATAATAAATCAAGGTATCAAGATTCGTATAATACACTCTATTTCCTATAATTTGAACATGAATGATCAATAGTTATGTGTTGGATTAAAATTCAAAACTTTGCCATGTGAGGCTAAAGGTTCACAGAAACGATCTATCATGAAACTCCTTTAATACCTGTAATTTCTTTCTCATTGAGGTTTAATCCACTACATTACTGAGAGTAAGAAAAAGAGTGTATGAATTTCAGAACTATAGAACAATTTAGTTCCACAAACCCAAATACACGTTTAAGCCACCAGCAACCCTGTCAATCCAGTGTGTTACTCTTACTCTGATGTATATGTTGCCGATGCCTGCCCTATATCGGTTGAACCAAGTCACTCAAAGTTAACTCAAGAAAGGCAGACAAAGAGTAATCATCTGGAATGAAGAAAGGGAATACCTGTTAGCATTGTTCAGAACGGGAAACGAAAGGCTAACGATGATAGTTCTGTCCTTTCAGAATAGTCCACGACCTGAAGTAAATTGATAAACATGGATTATCTACTCGTTCAGAGTGATCTGACATTATCTTATTTAAAATTCAAGCATTCCTTAACTTATTTAATATAATTTATCCTTAATATTTGCTTTAAGCTAGAAATGATTTCCTTGAATACTTTTCAGAAGTCAGCATTTCCGTAATTGGGAACCGCATGATATAGAAGTCAGCAGATCAACGTACTCTTACCTATAGAGTTGTTCTACGAGCACAACTATTGCAATTTGATGGTTTAATACCATAGAAGACAGCTTGACAGAAACATCAGCACGCTCTCGCAATCGTTTTCCATGACCATACGGTCCACCAATGCAGAATGATAGTCTTGAAGCTCCCTATAGACAAAGGAACAATAGTGTTATTGGTAAAAAGTTCTTGAATTTTCGTGCTAAACTTTCCTCTGCCAGCTCAACATACATACAAACAACATATATTAAGAATGGATGAATTTCAAGCATGCACACTATCATTCTTGAAAATCACGAAAACGAGAGGTCATTCATACTGTATTTCCAGCATCCCCCACCAACTCAGCCATCTGCTCGGACCCTATGTCTCTCCCACGCTCATCCAACAGCACAACCTACGAGCACAAGATTACAAAGTGACAATGTAGAAACAAGTATAATCCTTTTAGCATATAGTTTATAACAGCTTTGATGAATTCCACCAAAATGGAATGGCACCACTTTCCCTTTCCAGAGCATCTGAGAAAGGAAGACATTTCTACAATGGATTTAGAACAAAAGAAATTTAGCCTTCAGCATGATAATAATTGTTAAATCCATAATAATCGGAACTTCTTCTTTTTTTCATGCAAATCCTATATGTAAGAAAAATCAAGCTTGACGAGGTAAGCATTTAAAAACATGTGCCGAAAGGGTAGTAGAGCTTGAGTTTGATCGGTTCAGGCTTGGTACATGAGCAGATCAAGGGTAATAGCAGGACAATACAAAGAAAAGGTATCCAGAGCAAAAAAAACTTATGTAAAGGGAAGACTAATTCTCCTACTATTGTGAGAAGTTATTCATCCAATTAAGATTGAGTCCATATGATGCTCAGACTGTACCCAATCGTCAGACCTGATAAGATCCATAACAGCACTGTCTTCATGATCAACCTGAGCTCTCCAATCACTACAATACAAGACAACTAATATAAGCTCTACAAAAATAAATGATCAGATGAAACCACAATATGAATATTTCCTGCATGTGTCCAATGTCAATAATTTTCTCCCAATTGTTTTTTTTAATTTTTGGGTGAACTTTCACACATTATTAATATCCAGTTTGCAGGAAAGAGGTCTATGCATATCCAAGATAAAGATATATATCTATTCACATTAACTACAAAGATTGTGATGATTTAGATGAAAAAAGATGAGAGTACCGTGCATTTTTAGGATTGTTCCGTATGTGAGCATCCTCAACACTACAGTAGAGCTTAAGCTTTTCAATGTACTCATCCACTATGAGTTGTACACCTTGTGATCTCTTTTTCCCTACTGATATTATTCGTAGAGGGAGTGCTCTCTGCCCAGAATCAATATCACATTCAATCAGAATGAGAACCGACTAGTTCAAGGTCCAATAGGTGTAATGATCAGTTGATGCAACACACAAACACAATAGCCAAATTCTCAAAACAATGACAAAATCAAATTCATTGAGCAAACTGATACTTCATAGCTAACATGATGGGTGGATTTCAATTGAAACAGATACGCAAATTACTCAAAAAACAGCCAAAATCAAGATCATTGAGCAAACTGATAAATCCTTGCTAAACAATGGATGGGTTGTCGGGTAACAAAGTTGAACTCATAAATCATATAAATATAGTTATTGTTCCGGAGATAAAACTGACTGTTCCGCAATGTAATAAATCCAACGACGGCAGATGTAGTATCAATCACTGATTCGGTATGAATAAAGGAATATTTGAAATATATACATTATAAAAACAAAGGATATTAAATTGAGGTGGAGATAGTTTACCACTGCTTGACCTGTGTACTTACAATCTCTACCTGAAAATTTTAAACGAAATCAATTTCATAAAATGACAAACTTGAGATGAGATAATGAAGAATATAATAGGGCTGCTAAGGTTTTGAGATAACAGTAACCTGAAGGAAGAGCATAGTTAATGGTGTGAAGACGGGCACTAAGCATGACAACCATTTAGAAGGGAAGAAAGACAAGAAAATGGTACTTCTAGCTCCAAATTTGGACTACTCTGAAAAAGAAAAAAACACGAATGTGAATGGTGATATATGAAAATGTCGTGTGCTTTGTGTACTGAATACGTTTAGGCAAATTTAAACTACTCTGGTGACATCCTATTCCTCACTGAAAAATGTGCGCATTGCCATTCTTCTCATTTCATAATACACAAAATGCAGGCACATGGTTTTGGTGAGATTATTAGCCATAATTACTCTTTGCTTATTTCACAGGAAAAGCTCTGAACAATAGAAAATTCCGATATGAACTAGTTTCATACGTTTCATGTTCGGCAAGGGAGAAAAAATAGATAAAACGAACAAAATTACTCTTGCTTATAGTTCGATGGAAGACAAAGAAAAGATAAAATCATGGGCCTTGACGCAAAAATGTTCTACATAATTGGTTGCCAAAATCTTGCAAATAATATGGCAAACCAAACTTTGCAGCAAGTTAACAATGAGACAGTATGAGTATGGGGAGTTGATAAAAACCAGATTATCCTAAGAACAAATACCAACCTTAAGTTTGAAGGAGCCAATTGGGCAGTGCCCAGTTCAACAAAGAAACATAACTCAAATACTGGTATTAAGCTCTCTCTCTCTCTCTCTCTCTCTCTCTCTCTCTCGCAATTAGCGTTAAGGGACGGCTTTTCACGGCCCTGAGCGAAACCACCGAAAGTTCAACAGCAGAAGCAAAGCTTCTAACAAAACCCAAAAGAATTTCTGGGTTGCTGATAGCCTCAGAGAACATGCTGCTAAAATGGTGAGACGTTGGGTTAGAGCAGGGGACAGACTCTGGGTTGGACTTGTATTTTGAATTGAAGCCCATAAGCCACTGATGCAGGCCCATAACTCAATGTGCGTGCATGTCCGTTGGGGAAGAGGAGAGAGAGTTTGAGTAGTTTCTAGAACCTACGTCCCTGCATATTACATATTTGCCATAATCACAGAATTGAACGGTTCGACGATCAATTCTCATTCTCTCGCGTAATCTCTTCCGATAGGTAAAGATGTCTGCTTTCGATAACGTAGTTGTTGTTGGGAAGCTGAAGCTGAAAGGAAAACCCTTGGCCGTGAAAGGAGGTGGGGTTTCAAAGAAAAATAAGAAGAAACGCAGCAATTATTATCACCAATTGTCTCAAGCCTCACAAGGTTAGTTGATGCCCTTCCCTCCTTTTCTAATTCTACTCAAATTCTTATTTTCTGCGTTGCATTGCATGTAATCTGATATTATATTCTTGAAATTTGAATTTGTATATATATATATATATATTTTCGGTGATTTTTGAATTTATGGTCCCATTGAAGATGGGATTGGTAGGTTGTGATTAAAATTTACAAATATGAATGAACCCTTTTCCAATTTTGTGGTAAAGTTTTGATCTTTTTTGTTTGGAGGTTGTGATTTTTGTTTTGCTAATGGAGAAATCAATTTTTTTGTTTTGGAGGGTGATAGGTGGAGAAGCAGTGATGGATGATACTGAGAATGATGGTGGCAGAGGACAGGCTGGGGCTTATGATTATCATCTGACACCCGCGGAGAGGCGGTACCTCCAACAGACAGAGAGGATTCAACTGCAAAAGCTTGCCAAGATGGCCAAAAAATCACATCGCGATCGGGTTCAGGAATTTAATCACTATCTGGCAAATCTTAGTGAGCATTATGACATTCCCAAAGTAGGCCCTGGCTGACAACATCCCCCTTCTTCTTTTTTGTCAATTTGGAATTTTGGAATTGCATTTTGATTGTTTGGTCCTCAAGAAACCTTTTTTTAGAGAAGATTGTCTACTTTTCCTTTGTCTGCCGCAACACCTGTCACTAGTTTTAGATCAAGCAAATTTTCATGTTTTTGTGTGTTCGTGATCATGTTGATTGTAGCTTTCGAAATCTAAGGCCCAACTTTCCGTTGATCGAACATGTTCAGTCGTATCAAAGTAGCTTCAAATGTACAATAATAGCATTGAGATATCACACATTTGTTTGCATCATTAAGCGTTACATTTTTCATGGAAAACGGTTCTTGTCTCACAATAACCATTTCAAGTGGAATTACCACGTCTTTGGAAAACAAAAAGTGAACCTTTAGAGCCCTTCCCCAACCTTACCTTATCATCTATGTATGTGATCTGAAGTTTAACCTCGCTTTCACCGCCGTATCGGAACTCCAATGCACCAACCTTCAGTTCTGGTGGCTCAAATATAACTTGGATCCATTTATCGTCTAAAGCCTTCAACTTTCCTGCTCGTGCGTGCAGAGATGAGAAGTTGAGAACACTCAATCAAGTAGAAAAGGGAACAAGCTTATGAAAAGATTAGCATATGAAACTTGATAATGTGATTTTTGTTGTTGTCAAATGTAGGTATGTGAGGTAAAGAATAGCAGAAGCTTACAACAACAGATTAGATTTCATGCAATGTTCAATAAAAGGAGCTTTCTTACTAACCCAACCATCACTGACCACACCAGAAAATGAGAATGGTGTTTAAAGTTCAAACTACAAAGCAAAGCGTATAATGAGGAAAAAAATTCAAACATCGGTATTATCTTAGCCTTAGCAGCCTACCTGTTAAAGAGACTTCTCCATCCAAGAACCCAAAAGCAGAGAAGGAGACTTTGTTTTTGACAATGTCAGGAGCTTCAATAACTTGAATCATCTCCTTCGTTTTAAAAACAAGGCGGCCTATCGTACTTCTGTAGCCACCCCCGGGTGAAGTCGGCACTGAACAGTACACCACATCCCAATCTGTGAAAGCACTAGATTAATCATCATATGACCGACAACAACAACAAAGAAATGCATACCATGTAATAGGAATGAGTAGATTATCATATATGTTACACAGAGCCAAACAGTTGCTCATGCTAATTTTCAATAACAAATGCCAATGCAGTTGTGGTAATTGTCATTGTTGTTTTCAACACCTGGATAAAGTTGAAAATCATATGTCATATGGATGCTTGTTCTTCAACTTTTAACTTCTTTGAACTTTGAAGTCAATACTAATTTTGAACTAGGAGTTTTGAGTTTTGGCCACAATGCCAGAAAAGAAGATATTTCAGCCCAAAAGTTAGGCTGTAATATGCATCTCCAGAAACAAAGTCCACACCTTAATGGGATTTACCTCCGAAAATAAGAGGGCATTTCACTGGTTCACTAACGCAAAAGCTCTGCAATTTCTCAGCCACTTCAGCTACCTCTTCTTGTTCTTCCTTTTTCAGCAAAACTCCTCTATCAGAATGTGTCACCTGATTCAGATCATAAGTCATATTTCATGAGTCAAATAAAAAAATAAAATAAAAAAACTTGGCATAAACCACAAATCAAACTGCACATACAATACTTCAAACAGTACTAAATCCATTAACATAAGCCTATTAATTTTCCGACAAGACAACAGTGAAACTAATATGGGTAAAAAATCACATTTTCTCAGCTACCAAACAACAAATCACGAACCCAGAATTGAAAAACCAAAAAACTAAAACATGGGATTGATAAAAGCCATACCTTGGAAAGAATAGACGCAGAGAGCTCTTCGGGATCGGTCAGCACTTGGGGGTTGGAGACTGAAACAGAGGCCAATATCCTCAACGTTTTGTGCCGACGACGATGAGTGTAAGGTAAAATGGCAAAAGCCAAATTTGCGGGTTTTGAGCAAAATTTGAGGAATTTGGGTTTCGAGGGCTCAGGGCCTCCTCTGAATGTGGAGGGTGACAAAGCTAATGAAGAGGTTACTGCAGCAGCCATGGAGGAAAGGCGGGGCTTCGACCGGATTGTGAAAATCTACTAAGCGATTGCAGTTATCTGATTACAGGTGAAGTGGTGCCACGTAGGCAATGCAAATCAAAGGCGGGACCGCTTTGGTTTAGGCTATTGGTGTAGATGACGCCACGTATGAAAACTTTATTTCTTTGCCTTATCTAATTGGTCAGCGTTCCGAGTTTTTTTTTGTTTTTGTTTTGGTCGAAGCGTTCCGAGCTATTACCTTATGTTTTGTACGATTAATTTTAGAGCATTCTCTGTTTTTTAGTTAAAATTTAACTAAAAATATATAAAAATTATTTTAGAAATTCTTTATAAAATTTTAACTTCAATCATACTCTTTAGTTTAGGAAGTCATAAATACTATAATTTTTTTTAATTGGTCAATTTCTATAAAATAAAAAATAATTTAAAAATTATTAACATTAATTAAAGGTTTAAAATACTCATCAAATAAAGCAGTATTAAATTATAGGGAGCCACTATGAGTCCTTTATCTCTCCTCATATTTAGGAGCTCATAGAAGTCTCTTTATTTTAGAGGGTGATTTAGAAAGCCCATTGTGGATGCTCTTAAAACGATGTTTGGCTCCTCTTCCTAGTTACATACTAGCAGAAAAACTTTATTGTAACGAAGATAACACAGTTTTGCTATTTTTGGCCAATAATGCCATGACAATAGGTGGAAAACCAACAACAAAAATTGATAGGGCAAGTACTATTCATGTGAATAGTAACAATCATTGTCTTTTGCCATGACAAATGGATGAAAATGCTCTAAAGATACCATTTAATTGCCTATTGTTCAGTTCCTTTATTTTATTTTATTTTTAATGAGTTGAACCAGTTGAATATCCCAAAATGTTCACATTATTTACTGATAGTGATAGCATGTTTTCTATTTATTATTTATGTGTTTTAATTTATTGAATATTGAATGATAAATGCATTCATTTTCAAGTGTTTCATTTTTCACGTCCAAATACCAAGAGTGTTAAGCTCACTTCAGTAATTACAAGTGCTCAACAGCTAAGCTTATCTTATGGATATTGGTTGCAGTTTTTTTAATATTTATTTCCCTTTTCTTGTTGAGCCAATCAAGCAAAAGAACTCACAAAATGTGCTTTATTAATCAATGTTTATAGTGTTTTGAAATCATATTATTAGGTTAACACTAAAAAGTTATATGAAAGACACCAAATTTGTATACCATATTCAATTTTTTAACATACATGTTAATATCTTATTTGTGTTACCATCGATAATATATAATGAGATATTCTCCAATAAGTATTTAAGTTAAAGATTAGTTACATATTTTTAATTTCGGACGTTAGATTCCATCTAAGAGATTACGAACACATTTAATAAATATAATCTAACGGCCTATATTAGAAGTATGTAACCAATTCTTAACATAAAAGAGTGCTGCTATTTCCACCCCTTTGTCCTATTTTTCCACCCACCTTGTCTTCTCACCCACCATGTAAATTTGAAAGAACACAAACTTATCTTTCCACCCACCATTATTCCTAAAATACCCTTCAATTATTAATTCTAGTAAATTCTCTTTCATAATCATTAGTAATTTTATTTTTAAAAAAACATTAATTGTATTTTCATATTTTCCTTTAAAATTAAAAAATTCTTCAATTAGCCTATCCCCACTTAAGTCTCTCCCTTCCCCTGCAACCCAAACCTCTCTTCCTTCAAAAATATAAACCCTCAAAACCCAAATAGAACCCATTGTATTTTGATTCCCATGATAATGAATGGTTACTTTTCTTCTCTCTCTCTGATATTCAAAATAAACTATTTATTTTATTTTATTTTCAATTATTTCTCTCAATTAGGAATTCCTTTATCTTTTGAGTTCTGACGCTAGATATGGTTGAAGGTTCTATTGTTTTTGAAGTAAGTATATTAGGTTTGATTTGAAAACAAATTAGCCAAGTAGAAAAAACTAAAGATTCTAAATTATAGTCTGGAAGGAAAAGAAAAGGGATTAGATTCCAATATGGCATGAAACTAGACAATAAAAATGGATATTTGAGTTTTAGAGTTTGGGTGGGTTCTGTTCATCCTTTATGAAGAAAGAAGCGGGACATTAGGTTCCCTTTGTTTTATTTTCCTCAAGAGTGGTGATGTGTCCTTTTTTTTAACCCTTAGATTGAATTTTAATGATGTGTCAAGCTTATATTAATAAATAGAGAGAGTTTTAAATTTATTTTTAAAATTTTCAAGATAAGTGGGTAGGAAAATAGGACAGGTGGGTGGAAATAGCAGCACTCACATAAAATACTTATTAAAGAATCTCCGAATATATAATAATACATAAAATAAACTCAAATTTGAATCAATCAAACACATAAAACTTGGTAAACAAAGATGATGTCACTAGTAGTACTCAAAAGCTAAATTAGCAAATAACACCAAATAAATCCTCTCAATTCATTTTTAAAAAGCATGAAATTCATCCTTTTGTCATTTAGGAAGATGAGAGAAGTTTTTTTATTAATTACATAAGAGAATAGAAATTTGGATTTAAGATATTAATTTTTAAAACTCTAACTACTTCTTACAAAATAATTATTAAAAAAAACAATAAAAAATATATTTTATATATTTATAGATATACATCAATCTGAAAGAAATAAAAAACTATTTTATGTCTTGATGAGCGTGTCCGCATGAGAGAGAAATTGTGTGGACGTGGTTCGACCCCAAAAAAAGCCTTTTCATTTCCCATCAGGAGTCACAGATCACTGATACACCGTACTCGCTCATCCATCGACGGCCTGCAGTCATTGACTACCCTATGAGCAAATCGTAGCCGTCTGTTCAAATACGCGATCAGTGAAAGCGCGGGAAAATGAAAAATTATCTGCGAGCCATCTGTCAGGTACAAAAACCACACCACCCTCAGCCGGAGCGAGTCAGTTTTGCGTTTCGTTGCCTTTGCTTGTGAGAGAAGCTAAACGCAGCTCTCTCTCTCTCTCTCTCTGCTAGTCTGCTAGGGTTTGTGGAATTTGTGACAATGGCGCCGAGGAAACGCAAGAATCAGAAAGAGGAGCCGGCCGAGGTGACCACAGTGACGACCACGGTGGTGACTCGCAGATCCACTCGGCGAGTGACTCGGAGCTTGACTCGGGGAGCTTCGAGTGCAAGCCCGGTTGAGTCACCTCCCGAGTTGCCGGCGCGGAAGAAGGCCAACGGAGCTCAGAAGAGGAAGGAGCCGAAGGAAGAGAAGGCGGAAGAGGAAGAGAAATTCGAAGCGGAAGCGGAAGGGGAAGATGTGGAGAAAGAGAAGGAGAAGGCCGAAGAGAGCGAGGAGGGGGCTGAGGCTGAGGGCGAGAAGGAGGAGGTCGAAGGAGACGAAGCTGAGGAGAATGATGGTGAGGAAAAGGAGGGGGCTGAGGCTGAGGGCGAGAAAGAGGAGGTCGAAGGAGACGAAGCTGAGGAGAATGATGGTGAGGAGTCGAACAAGAAGACCATAGTGATTGAGCACTGGTGAGGCAATTTTATCCCTCTGTATTCGTTTAGCCCTGTTTAGTTACTGAGAAATTTTCGGAATATGCAAGAAAATTTAATTTCTTATTACGCTTCTTGTTTTATTTAATTTTTAAAAATCTATTTGCTTATTCATTTTTTGTTCATACCATGGTTTTCGCTTTGAGATTTTGCTATTTTCTTTTTTTTTTTCAATTTATTAGAACACTAGGGTTTCTTGAGTATACTTTTATTTTTTTGGGGGTTTTATCATAAGTTGTAGCTATTTCCTCAGAAAACTTATGACAATCAGGAAATTGGAATCGTAAGGGTTTAGATGAACCCTAAACCCTAAACCCTAATCGTAAGAGCTGTATTACATAGTGGTAATGGGTATTTTGATTTGGCTTGTTCTTCTGTTTGGTTACCAAGGAAAGATTAAACGAAAATTAAGTCAGTTTTGGTCTTTTCTTTTCTGTTCTTTTTCTTTTGAAGTAAGGAGGGAACAATGATTTTGGCGTAATTTGGTTGTTGCTTTGTCTTTCTTTCTTTCCTCTTTACGGCTGTGTGAGAAAGAATGGAAGAAAAGGAAAATGATATGTGAGCCTCATGGTATCTACAGAAAAATAGGAGTTAAAAACTTGATTCATGAGCAACAATTTTTGTTTGGTATTTTTATTCATTTTCTATGTCATGGTTTCATTATTTACATAATGATTTAAGGTGTTTGGCCCCTACTCTGCTTCATGTTTAACTTGGAATTTAGGAAGCAGGAACTGGTTTTGGAATCAAGATTCTTCTTGACCATTAAACAGTGCACATTTGTTGCGTCTGTGGTAAATACTTCTTCGTTGGTCAAACTAAAATTCATTCTTTTAAGAGAGCTTTTGATTCTACCAGCTTGTGAAATAAGTCAATATAGTTATGAATCAGAACTTAGAATGTTCCTTCTTTTTTCTTTTTTGAGTAGTTTCATTGGTGGATAAAATTTTATGGACCTTTGCTTCCATCTGGAAATGAAAACTATTCATTGGTAGTCCGGGTTTGAATTGCAAAACCAACCTCTTCCAGAAACAGAGGTATGGCTGTGTGTGTCATGTCGTCCCCAAACCCCACATTAGTGAGTGTCTTCTGCAGTCCGCTGCCTTTTCTGTTTTAATGAGTACGAGGAATATTTTTTAGATGGTTGGTCCTCAGTTTTTGTTGAGGTGTCCGTCAGGCACAACAATATTTACTCCAAGTGGCTTTATGTTTACATGCTCCAGTTGGCGAAATAGCCTCTCTGAAAGTAGGGTACCATTGTATGTTTCCTTTTCCGCATAGCCCATATTGGGTTTGCTTTTGCCTTTTTCAGTTAGTATTTGGTTTTTGCTACTTGCAGTTTCATCATATTGTTCTTTTTAACTAGTGTTTGCTTCTTTTCCATAGCAAGCAATGCAATTCATTCAAGACAAGAGCTAATCAGGTCAAAGGTGGTTTAGAGATAGGCGTTCCTGGTATCACAGTTCTCATAAACCCTGATAAGGTATACTTGTTGAAGGATATTAATTTTGTCCTTGAATTTGACTTCATTTAGATGAAATGATTTAAAAGAAAGTATTTGGATGTTACAATAAGACTGAATTAGTAGAAAACCCGTAAAGCACTAGACATAATGTATTTGAATTAACTACATACAAAGAATCATTTGAAATCCATACGTTTCTTCTTTTTCTCTAATTCGAATATAGGTTTGCATTTTAATAGTCCCAACTATAGGAGTTTCACTATATCCCTACATGTGAAACTACTCTTCTCAAATGGACCCTAATAGAAATTGGCTTAAGTTTGGTAATCTTTTACTTGAATAACCAGATAAGGGGATATACCGAGTTTGTTATTTATGCATAATTGCTTTGTAGACCTGTTATTCAACTATAGGAAAGAAGTTTTAGTTTAGAAGTTATAAGTATTCAAACTATTTGGAAGCTAATGTACAAGGCATTAGGGCGCAGATTAGAATCATACAAAACCTTTTGTCACTAGGAAAATAACAAATAAATCTCTAGGACTAAAGTGTTTGGTGTTTCAGTAAGTTTTCAATCAATAATGAATGGATTAAGGCATCATCAGCATAAATAATTATCTGACTTTTTCCTTTATTTTCTTTCTGGAAATAGCCAAGAAGGGGCTGCTTTGAAATACGGGAGGAAGGTGGTGAGACATTCATCAGTCTTTTGGTAATTCTTACACCCGCATTATTATATTTTTACAAGTTGCATTTGTGACGACCTCAAGTTTTATTTACAGTTTGAATGATCCTATGGGCGAGTGAATAGCTCACTCTTTTTTTTTTCATTGGAAAGGTAAGTTTTTGTTTTAAGAAAATGCTAAAAGAAACTGTAAGGGGGTAGGCTCGACCCCGGTTGGGCATTAAAGTCCTCAAGCTTGGGCTGACATAAATTAGTCAAGTTTTATCTTGGGTTGAATATTTCCTTTTGCGTCTGAGCTTGCTTTGGCCCAAATGAGCCCATACTCAAGCTGTTCCCTAAAGATTTGAGCTGCTGACAAGAATATTTGTCCCACCTTTTCTTGGCCAGACAAATTATACTTGCAGTTGAACCTCTTTGCTTTGATTATATTTGGTGAATCAGGCCAAGGTTATGGCAGATAAACTCTGGTCTTCTCTCTTATCTAAAAAAAGAAGGCTGGGTTAGATCATTTAGTTTTATGAAGGGAGGGTGATCTTAAGATTCTGATCCATGAGATGGTTTATTATGGTGAAGAAATGATCTACACTACGTGTTATCAGCCTGTTAAGAATTATTTACTTTTTCTGAGTTGTCATTTATGGGTTTTCTGTTGCAGGGCCTGAAACGACCATTTAAACCAATGAAGGATCTGAACATGGAGGAAGTCATTGGCAATATAATTGAGAAGATCAAATGAAGGAGGTGGTGCATAGCATGGCAGCGGAGTTTTTGTTATTAGAACTAACCATCTTTTTTAGGGGTAGCCAAAGTTCATTGGCTGTTTTGACAGTAGAGTTTTTTACTACTGATTGGCATATGGTTGTGTTCTAACGATGACTGTAAAGTTGGGCCAGTACCGATCTGGATACTTTTTAAGGGCTCAAATGATTAGCCGTTGCATACAAGTGAATGTAGGTTACTGATGATCCTACTCTTTTTGTTAAGTGCTTGAAGGAAATCAGTTGAACTGCTTTAACAGCATAATATTCCAGATTCCAGATTCCAGATTTGATTTCCAGTTCTGCTCCACTATGCATTATTCTTAAGGCTTTTTATACCCATGCGAAGGTTTTTATTTATTATTATTATTATTATTATTTTCAATCACATCCCAATTAGAGTTTATTATATGCTTGTATATCAGATGGAAATGGAAGTCTATTCTGCGTCTTCGAGTGGTTAGAAGTTTTCTTCATGACTGCCGCCATTTCGTAAGTATAACCGAGCTTTGTCTGTTCATAGATTTATAATATCAATTTTCGGTAATGATATTTTTTTAGTTTTGATAATAGATTTAAATTGAATGATTATTTTCCTTTTTTCCCCTTATATATATGCATTTTAAGTTTGCAAAAGAAAAAAAAAAAGGAAAATAACTTTTTGGTAGTAGAGAGAATTGTTTGGAGCCAGAGGAAATTTTCCATCCTCTCAAAAAAAATTGATAACAAATAATATCATTAGAGGAATAATGAAAAAGAAATTTGATAAAATCATGTACAATCTCTGCCATTCACTTTGGGGGGTTTTCGGTGGGGATGGCAACGGGCTGGGTATAGCAATACCCATTTTGGATTTTCGTGGAATCCCCGTCCTCCGTCCCTGCCCTTATTCCCATTTTGAATTTTCGGGGAATCCCCATCCCCGTCGGGGGTTGGTATCCCAAACCCGGCTCAAATCCCCAGTTTTTAAAACAATTTAAAAAAATTATTTATATTATAACACTTAAATTTCATCTTAAACTATCATTCAATTGAATTATAAAATTTCACTCAACTAGTCAAAATCATCTCAATTTAATTTGAAAGAATTTCACCATTCTACAAAGATCAAAATCATCTCAATTTAATTTGACAGAGTTTCACCGTTCTACAAAGCTTATGATAACTTTTAATTGTTATGACATTCATTGCAGAAGCAGATACTCATGCATATTGTATTTGATGACCAGATAACTACCATCTAACACACACCAGAATGTCCATAATAGTCGAGCATGAAAACACCCAGATAATCAAGCGGGGATTCTTTGTTAGCAACCCATATTATTGGTTTATTTGGGATTGTGTTGTACCATATATCAAGGAAGTATTTGGTGGATTTTTCAGGGTATGAAGAAGCCTAAGGCAAAGGTTCTATAGTAAAATTATATAATAATAATAAACATTCCAAAGTTTCATCATCTTACAAAGGTTAGAGTAATTTTTTAATTGTTATATTATATTATATAACATATTTATTAATTAAAAACAAATACATCACTTATCGGGCAGGGTTCAGGAGTAGAGATAACAATACTATCCCCACCCCATCTCCGATCGAGTATTTTTAAAAATCGGGGATCTCTGTACCCGCCCCCGTTTTTCCCCAAAATCTCCCCCGGGGGACGGATGGGATTTTTTCCATCCCTAGTTTTGGGGTCTTGATGACTGGCGCATCCAATTCTTCCCCCTACTCCATTTTGCTCTCTATCTCTTATGCTACATGCTTTCCTTACAATGACATGAAAGATGAGAAGATGGCAACAACACCAAGGAGGACGCCGGAAGCCACCTGAGTTGGTGAACCCGAAACCGTAGGAGGGGCCTCTGGCTTTGGTTGGCTGCCATCAGTTGCTGGTGGACCACGCTTCAATATACTTGTAAAGACATCCGCAGCGGCGCTAGCTACAGCGCTGCCACCAGGCCCCGGAGCAGACTTGAACATTTGGGATAGCATTGTATCCTCCCCGCCAGTCTTGAGTGCATCTGCGGCCTGTGGGGCTGGCCCTTTGAGTTGATCCATGATTTTGGTCATTTGGTCTTTACCTTGAGGCGCAGGAGCAGACTTGAGCATGTTGGCTAGAGCACCAGTAGCATAACTCTTTGGTGCATTTGCCAATGTCCCAGCTTGGCCATTGATCTGATCAATGATCTTGGATTTAGTGTCCTCGTCCCCGAGGGCACCCAAATCTTTCAAATTTTGTGGGAGATTATTAAGGACGTCCAAGTCTGCTGCCGTAACCAAGTTGATGAAGACCAGAAGCACTGGAGAAGCAAGGAGGAGAAGGAGGGAAGAGACATTGAGAGAAGCCATAGTTTTTTTTCTTTTTGGTTGTGAAAATTGAGAAGGGCGCTGGTAATTTTTATAGGCAAGGCTGTTGATGAAATTACCGAGTTTAGAAGCAGCAATTTTGGAGTTTTGATTGACATATCGACTCTGGCATGCAAGGTGATTATTAGCTTCGACACCCCAATTTTACATCATTTAACTTAATTGTCATTAACTGTCATCCTGCAAGTCACCACTGTTTTCCTAAAACTGAATTCTAACAAATATAAAACCGTTTGTAAAACCCCAAACTCATCACTAATATGTAAAGTGGGCGTATTCTAGTACCATTCAATAATTTGTGTTCGAGAGGAATTAAACAAATATTTTCCATAACCCTATATTACTATCTTTTTGTGTCAAATATACATTGGTTATTATAATCTAACAGCTTTTCAGTTGTGTTTTTTCTGTTCTTATTCTGAGAAAAAAAAAAAGAAAAAAAAAACCTGGTCAAATCTCTTGGCCTATTTTTGTGTATGGCAGAGAGAAATTCACTCCTAACCTTCGGGGTCCAACATCCAATTTTGTTTCTCTAATTATAGCAATCAATTTCTGTATAAATCCCCCAAACCCCGCTCTGCACAAACCAGGCTTTGAAAGAAAACAATAAGCAACCATTTCTTTCAAAGCAGGAAAAAATAAGGCAAAGCAAGAAGAATAAAAAGATGGAGAACAAAGCCTCTACCATCCTCTGCCTTGCCCTCCTCTTCATTGTCTTCTCCTCTTCGGCCTCGGCCTTCGATATCACCAAGCTGCTGGAGAAGCAGTCGGAGTTCAGCAACTTCAACACCTACCTCAAGGAGACCAAACTCGGCGAGCAGATTAACAGCCGCAGCACCATCACAGTCTTGGTCGTCGGCAACGGCGCCATCTCCAGCCTCGCTGGCAAATCCCAAGACGTGGTCAAGAAGGTCCTGAGCGCCCACGTGATCCTGGACTATTATGATGAGCAGAAGCTGACCATGCTGGCCAAGTCCAGCAAAGTCAGCACCCTCACCACCATGTTCCAGTCCACCGGCCAAGCTCAGAACCAGCAGGGCTTTATCAGCGCCGGCATTATCAACGAAGGTGAGCTCGCTTTCGGGTCCGCCGCCAAAGGCAGCAAGCTCAACGCCAAGCTTGTTAAATCCATTGTTTCTCAGCCGTTCAATATTTCTGTTCTTCAAGTCTCTGAGCTGATTGACATCCCTGACATTGCTGCCTCAAGCCCTGCTGGCTCGCCCAAGTCCTCTCCTTCCTCATCCAAGGCTCCTTCTTCATCGTCCGATAACAAGGCCCCAAGCGCCTCGCCCAAGTCCCCCAAGTCGTCCAAGTCCAAGGCACCGACACCGTCCGATGAGACGACATCGTCATCACCACCAGTGTCTGAAGAGGCAGGATCAAGCACTGCCCCTGCCCCTGCCCCATCTGCTGCTTCTCGCGTTGAGATGGCTGTTGGTGCCGGTGTGATGATCGGCTTGGCCTCACTTTTGGTTGCTTAAGTTGAATTTTCTTTTTGGGGTTTTATCAAAAGAGGAGATATGAATGTATTAGGAACAGAAAAGATCAAATCTTAAAGGGTACAATACAAACTTAATGGTTTTTGTAGGGAAATGTATGTAAAAACATATACATTCTTCTGACAACCATTGTTTTGGAATCATAAGAGATTACCCTTTAAGTACATTTTCACAAGCTATTAAATATATATGATCTATCTAATTATAATTATAATATTAACATAAAACCATGTTTGGTAAACTTAATAATGATGAAATTGGACGACTAAATTCGATAGTGCTCAAATATTTACGGACAACAAGCCAACGTGAATGGGTCTCTATGAGGTATAGAAGTATGTTACATTTTAGCAATAGTCAAATTAAGAATGACTTATGCGAACCAACTAACTCTTAGTTTAGTGGTACTTCTCTTCTCAATATTAAAAGAGGTCCCAAGTTCGAAACTCCAATCCCATTGATAAAAAAAAAGACATACAAGAAATTATGTTATACATTCCTCAAGTATGGGACAAGGTTGTGGGAAAGAGAGCCAATGAAAAGAGAGAGAGAGGGAAGAAAAACGGGAGATGAGAATTGACAAAGTAAAATTGGTAATGAAAAAGAGTGGGTTTGTCTTGTTGAGATTGAAAGATTACAAGCGGCTCTCATTGGGCTTCTTCAAAAAGGTAAATGGACAGTCCATGAAACTGGAAATTTTTCATGGGCTAGTTCATTTGTAAATGTGTAACAAGGGCTTCCAAAAATACACCCAAGGATTTGACCATGACACCCCATTACACTAGGCCATCTCCAATATTAAAAGAACTAAACCCAAATTTTCACATTTCAAAATACAATTATTCATGTATTGTCTGGACTAAGGGATAGTGAGGAGGCTATTTGAGGAGGTCCATCTCACCATCAAAAGGGGTGTGGACCCCCCAATGCACCCCCCATGTACTTTGTTTTTAGTTGTTGATGGTGAGATTTCACCTCCTCAAATAACCTCCTCACTCAACCTCCTCATTCTAGTCTCTCCATTAGACTAAAACATTTTTTTCCTCAACCCTCCAAACTCAAATTTTGAATCCGTAGCCTTATTAAATTGTTTTAAAATAATTTTAACTCTAGTGGGTCCACAAAAATTACTTTGTACATGGGGAAGTGGGTTGTGTGAGTAGGCTCCACCAAATTTCAGTTCATGCAAAACGTGGACTGCTATTCCACCCAAAAGAATTGACTGACTCTATACATGCGTTGGGGACTCCATCCAGAATATATTGCCAAAATTTGACATTTGACCCTCTCCATTGGAGATGGCCTTACTCAGGTCGCTTAGCTCATAAATTTTGAAATATATCATTGCTCAACACACCTTAAAACATAACAAAAATAATATTCAATATTTTTTTTTCCTAAAAAAGATGCAATTATGGTGGCCAGCTCCCTGCATATTTGATTGTAAATAATTTGAGGATAATCTTGTTTTTTCTTTATCAAAATTTTTTATAGTAATTTTAAAGAATAATATAATTTTTACTTTAATTATCTATTTAACTAGGGTGTATTTACCTAAATTTTCACTGCATCTAGAAGCCCAAAAAAAGGAAAATCTTGGCTGTAACCGAACCACCCAAGAGATCAGCCATTGTAATCGAAAAACAACTAATTTCATATCATTTAATTACATTAATCAGATAAATATTTACTAAACGCAAAAGTTAGAATGATACTTGATGAATAATATGGCGAGGTGCGTTAACTAGAACCAAAAAAAATCATTATATATATATATATATATATATATATATATATATATATATATATATATATATATATATATATATATATATATATATATATATATATATATATATATATATATATATATATATATATATATATATATATATATATATATATATATATATATATATATATATATATATATATATATATATATATATATATATATATATATATATATATATATTTATTAAGTATGAGCGAAATAAAATTAATGAACTTTAGAGGCCAATATAGAAGATTCGACTCTAATTATGATCATGAGTGTAGAGTAAATACTCTTTACCACGAGAACAACAACCCTTGAAACAAAAGATTAAGTGGTTAGAATGTGTTGAGTAGAAACTTTAGTTTTCTAAATTTGGGTTAATTTGCTTCTAGAGAGAGTAACTAAAACATGGTTAGCAATTTTTAAGGAGTGCGTCGACTAGAACTAATCCCAATTGTGATTCGGACAAAGGAGAAAATCACTCCCAACCTTTTGAACCCCTGACATCCCATTTTTTGCATGCATGTCTAATTATAGCTCACAATTTGTGCCCTATTTAAACACAAACTCCCTCCACACAAAAAGCAAGCTTTGAAAACTCAAAGCAGCAAACAAGAAAGCAAGAAAGAAAGCAAAGCAAGAAGTGGCAGCTAACAAAGATGGAACATAGGGCCTCTTCCATCCTCTTCTTCTTCTTCCTTGCCCTCTTCCTTGTATTCTTCTCGTCACCCTCCTCTGTCTCTGCCTTCAACATCACCAAGATCCTCGAGAAGCAATCTGACTTCTCCAACTTCAACAACCTCCTCTCCCAGACTAAGCTCGCCGACGAGATCAACAGACGCAGCACCATCACCATCCTCGCAGTGGACAATGGCGGTGCGGGAGGCCTCTCCGGGCAGTCTTCAGATATGGCCAAGAAGATCCTGAGCGTCCACGTGGTGTTGGACTACTACGATCAGGACAAGCTCAAGAAGATCTTCAAATCAAACAAGTCCGCCACTCTCACAACTTTGTTCCAGTCGACGGGTCTGGCAAGGGGGGAGCAAGGCTTCATCAAGATTTCGGAGAAGAACGGACAAATTTCATTCGGGTCTGCAGCCAAGGGAGGGAATGGCAACAGTGTCAACTTTGTTAAGTCGGTTGTTTCCCAGCCCTACAACATTTCAGTGCTTCAGGTGGGGTCCATTATTAATGTTCCTGACATCGAGTCGTCCTCCTCGGGCCATGCCAGCGCACCCAACTCTGCCAAGGCCCCAAGCCCCTCGAAGTCCAAGAAGAACGACTCTGATGACGAAGCTCCAAGCCCTTCAAACGATGAATCTTCGTCTGACAAGGCTCCAGCTCCGTCAAAGCACAAAGGTAAGGACAAAGGAGATGACAAATCCTCGCCACCAGTATCTGCTGACTCACCGTCAGAGAGTACAGCGCCCACGCCTTCGGCACCTGCGCCCTCTGCAGCTTCACGTACTCGTGAGATCATGGCCGTTGGTGCCGGGGTGGTGATCATGGGGCTGGTTTCGCTTTTGGCTGCTTAATTAACTAGACCTGATGATGAAGTACTGATCACAGATTCACAGCTCATCAGAGGAAATTATGAGAATAGGTTCAAAAACTGGGAAAGAAAAAAAAAAAAAAAAAAAATGACCACCTATATGTATTTTAAAATTTGTTTCTCATAAAATGTTGAGATGAAGAAGGCCCTTGTTCCTTAAATTGGTGTAAGTTGTAAACCCCTATGATGCTGATTTTATCTCATTGAATTGATAGTGTTCTAATAATTTTCATATCTTGTCGCATATATCATCACAAAGACCTAACTTATTTGTCAAGAATGCTCAAGTACAATACAAATAGAACGAAAGAAAAAAAACCAAATTAAATACGACCAATAAACAAGCTGATAGAATTTGAAAGCCCTAAAGCACTACAACACCAAACTCTCTCCATGCGCCAATATTAATTGCCATGCATGAGAGGGAGCGAGAAATTTGAACTTGGATCTCTTCTCCATCATGTTGAATTGAAAAGCTTACGTACATATGTAGCTAGCCTATCAGGAACAAGAAGAAAGAAGATTGCCAATTCAATCATAGAAAAATATTTCATGAAGGACGTAATAAGTTTATTGTAAATTGAACAGAACTCAGCTTTCGTAGTTCGAAACTAATTAGAATTAGTTAGAGAATTAGTTATATATTTGTTTGTTAAGCTTGTTTAACGTTACATTAATTGCGGTGTTCACGCACAACTATCACTGTAGGTAATCTGGTTACTGAAATTAATGAAACAAGCTAGCAATATATTTTCCCTTCTTCATGGTATGAGTTTATCGCAAAATTATTGTGCCACATTGCTTGCAACACCTCTCTTTGTTTTTGTTTTTGTTTTTGTTTTTTCTTAACTTCTCTCCCCTTCTTCCTCTATTCGACAGCTCCAGAAGTACTGTAATATATATCTTTGCAACATTCATTTTATTTTGTCGTCGTGTTCAGTTGAGTCACACAGCGTGAGTTTGTAATTAAACAAAAGATTAAAATGAGTGGTTTGTATTTGGAATTAAGCATGGAACCCTAAGCATCCTTTGAACTTGGGTTGAGTAGGGTCTCCCATCCACTATGGACAGTTTTCGTTCATATTCATTTAATGTGTGTCGTATACGGTTTCTCACATATTATTATAATTCGAATTTTGAAAATCCTTTGGAAGAGATGTCTGAATTATAAAATCTATTACTTACAAGGATTTTATGCGCGTCTAGCTAATCTTATTCTCATTGCAGTCTATTTGCTCTTTTTGATGGGAATTAGCATCTGATTTCTAAAACAAGACTAGTTTTGTTTGAAGTTACCAAACTAGATTATCCTCCTAATAACTTTTCTAATATTCCTTTAAGCTAGATTATCTCTATTTGTATATTATATTACATTTAAACTTATGCCTACCAGAAAAGCACATTAGCTCTAGGAACTTTCTTTATGGCACATAAAATACGTAAAGAGTATAAATGCTGCCACTATTGTCGAATAAAATACCTTTTTTCTTACGGTATTCTGGGGTTCAAAAATCAAATCTCCCAAAGAAAGGACGAATCATAAAATTAAGGTATATAGATTATAAATTATATCCAAGTACGGCATAAATGCATCGAATTTACAGTAATTAAGTTAATGGGTTTAAGCAAAGAGTTTGTAGCTCAAGTGGTTAAGATCATTTACCCTGCATTCTAGGTCTTAGGTTCGATTCCCCTTCCCCCAATATTTTTTTTTAGAAAATTAATTAATTAATTAATTAATTAAACTAACCATGTCCAAAAACGCAAGCTGTATGCTTCACCTTTATTCTATAGTAGTTTGGATGACGATGAATATAGGCCAGATGCTCGTTGCCAATGTATAATGAAAACTTTGGCTAAATCTAGAAGTTTCGGCTATCAAAATCAATCCATGTTTTTCAAGTGTTAATTACTGAAGTTCTTCATTTTATTGTATCAGAGTATATAAAAGATAGTGATGAGCTTAGCACATTCTAGTGGAGGCTGCCTTTCCTTTGATTCTTTTCACTTCTAATATTAAACGATATATATATATATATATATATGTATTGTGGTGTCTAATGGAATCTACCGCTCACCCCCACCAAAAAACTTTTGTAGACAAAGAAAATGGGAGGGAAAAAAAATGTGGAAATTCGTATGAAAATTCGAAGAATATATAACAAAAAGAATATGAAAATCGAAAATCATGTAGAGCTAGAGTTGTCCTCGAAGATCCAAACACCTCATTGATATGACATATTAAGAATGATCATTTGGCATCTTTATTTCATCATCGTATTAATATGCACGTAAGGAAGGGAAGGGATTCTCTTTTCTGGTTTTGAATCACTTAACTATCGAAAGAATGATCATTGCGCATCTTTATTTCATCATCATAGTGATATGCTGCTCGTAATAAGGAAGGGATTCTCTTTTCTGGTTTTGAATCACTTAACATTATATATATCCTCCAAATATAAAACCCTAAATTAATTCGGAGCGTAAAATTTCATTAAAGTTACTTGATGTCTACATGCCTTAAGAGTGACTGAGACACAAAGCAACTTGTTCGGTACTTGGATTGGATGAGTTGAATCTTTTGATACAAGTGATATTGGAAAAGAGAGGATTGAAAACCTCGAGTGCAACACCTCATAATAGACTCGTACTATAATATCTTCAAGTCGTGAGGTAGACCCTAATGCCAGGCATGCAATCCACTTGACATGGGGAAGAACTTTGTGGTGTAGCAATTTCTGAGCTGTGAGCCCAATTTTTCCATCCAATAAAATAAAAACAAATATAATTACAGAGAAATTTCTGGAGTAGGAAGTGCAACAAAAATAGAAAGGACTAAAATTGAAGGAATTGGGTACCATTTAGGATTTTCCAAAGTGAATGGGGATAGGATTGGAGAGGTCTATATCGTTAGGACCTTGGGCATGTGAAAAGAGGAACATACAGAAGCAAAGATGATATGGTGCTCGAGGGCTTGGATGCCTAAAGGCATACAAAAACCTGCATATGCAATGCACAATGGGGAGCATATGGGAATCAACTTTCAAACTCAAAAGTTGAGGACCACTAATCTTTTTAACAATTGATAGTCTTGAAGTAATAATATAACAAAGAATAATATGTTTCCAACAAACTGTTAATGCTTTTTATTCAACAATTGTTGGTCATGAGATTTAAACTCATGACATTCTCATGACAGAGTTGAACATATACAAACGATTAAGGATATCGAAGTACTATTAGAACATATACAAACGATCATACATGATTGATCAAGTTTGACGGATTAATTAAACCCCTAACACGAGAAGTTTCGATCCTTCAAACAACATCAACGATGATAAAATGATTTATATATATATATAAAAAAAAAAGAGAACAGAATTTCCTGACCCACAAGAAACTCAAAGATTGACTAATCGAAACAAAACTTTCCTTCTTGCAATTTGCACACAGTAAGAAACAGATCAAACAAAGTGCACCATTAATGAGATCACAAACCAACATTTGCACTGAAATTGATATCTTGTCGCATGGTTCTTCAATTGTCATGTTAATTTCAAAATGAAGAACATCAAGTTTTCCACAGATCTCTTCTACGTGGCAGGTAGTTTAAACTCCAAAATATCCTTACGTAAAACCCTAATCATGGATTTGACAAGACGGCTGCTCAAAGGTCCAAGCCCTCGATCTGGCTACAGGACCATTGTAGCCCATGTGAAGACATGTGGGCAACATGGCTTTTTTTTTGAAGCATTATAAAATTCTGAGAGTGTGAAACTGTGGAAAGCACGAAGTTTTTGACAATGATAATTGAGACTTAGTCAAGTGGTCCTTTTGGTGACAAATTATTGTACATTAGGGCTCAATTATATGTTTGAATTGAGTGTGACATATATAATTTTATTTGAGTGGTGTTGAGAAATCCCAAGTATGAAAATTATTATTTACAATAATAATTTACTGTCTTATCTTAATCATTTGAACCATTTTGTATGATCGAAATTTGCTGCTTTTAGATATTAAGGGGATGTTATTTATTGCACACGGTTTTTCTTTTTAAGGAAAAATTCCACACACTTTATTGTCAGACTTACTATCCTTTTCTCTTTAAGAGAAATGCTAACAACCTTCTCTCTAACCTTCTCCTTTGGACATTCTCCCCTCTTTACTTGACATGTGTAATTCTCTCTACACTTAAAACAATGCCATGAATATATTATACAAGCTAACTTTTGCTTTCCAAGTTTACCCTTATTACATGTATTCAATTTATTCAAAAAAAATTCTCAACTTTCTTACCATCTTATTATTATTTTTTTTATAAAGAAAATATCTGTTTTTTTTTTTATAAAAAAAGAGGAAATGTCCCCTTTTTTTTTAACGTCAAGTTTAGACTTTTTTAAAAAAAAATCTAAACCCTTTGTGTTTTATAAAAAAAATAAAAAAAAGGGACATTTCCTCTTTTAAGAAAAAAAGCACATATTTTCTTTAAAAAAAAATCATTTACGTTAAAAAAAGATTAATAAGATGGTTAGAAAGTTGTGAATTTTTTTTGGATAAATTGAATGCATGTAATAAGGGTAAACTTGGAAAGCAAAAGTTAGCTTGTATAATATATTCATCGCATTGTTTTAAGTGTAGAGAGAATGACACATGTCAAGCAAAGAGGGGAGAAGGTTAGAGAGAAGGTTGCTAGCATTCCCCTTCTTTTAATTTGCTTCTTAGGGCACTTCCAGCAGTCAAACCCTTGCCATGGCAAGGGGGGGCTAAGGCTGACACTATTCACATGAATAGTGTCTGCCCTTGCAAAAAGTAAGTTGCACTTCCAGCAGTTGCCCGGGCAAAGGGCAAGTACTATTCAATTTTTTGTTTTTTTCACAAATTTGTTTACCTAAACAATTAATTTGGACAATATTTTCGGATAAAATTTTTGGGTTCGTACTTGTCAATACTTGAGTAAAAAGTGAATAATAGTAGAAGTAGAAGAAAATGTATGAGGATTTGGTGTTGAAAGTGAAGAGTTTTGGGTATTTTTTTTAAAAAAATTTGATTTTTTTTTTTTAAAATCGATTTTTTTTTCATTTTTTTATTGCACAAAAATTGGCTGCCGTTGGATTGGAGGAAAAATTCTGATCGGAGAGCTCAGAACGCGACACTTGTCAGAGTGCTGTTGGCGGCACTGTAGCAGAGCATTGTAGCAGATCACTGTAGCAGATGACGTCAGCAGCCTTCAGGCCAACACTCGGGCTGTTTCTGCCTTCGGGCCAGCCCAGGCAGGTGGACCCCAGTAGTTGCCCGGGCTGGACTTTGTTGCTGGAAATGGGTTTTGGCGTTTTACCCCCCCCCCCCAGCCCTTGCCCTAGGGGGCTGCTGGAACTGCCCTTAGATCAAGCAATATCAACAACTTCCCCAAGTACATAAGTAGTAGATGAATACTTTCCTTTTTCTTTTTCATTTTTTGATTCAAAAGAGACGTAAGACCTACGGATCGAATATTTAGAGTCATTTGCTAATTAACCTTGAATGTAAAAGTAAGAACTCTACTAATCAATAATATGAAAACAAGTACGTACCGTGTGAAAACGGAAGTACTTTCAAAATGAAAACTTGAAAACAAGTGCATATGATTTTGGAAGTTTGTGATTCATAAAATTCGAAGTTCAAATAAAAATCCGCACATCCTCACATACTCATATTTAACTAAATCGTATATTTACTAATCACATTACTAATTAACTCGAAAGTCTAGACTCTGAATGAACTAATCTTCTTCTTTTCATAAATCTAGACTCGAAAATCACAAAAACAAAATCCAAAGCTGATTTGACAAGACAGCGTGAGGAAAGCAAAGGCTTTTAAGGTTGCCAAAAATCACAAGTAGCAAAGGGGTACGTGTCTCCAACAGAAAGATCTGCTTTCAGTCGCCAAACCCACCAACATCCCAAGATCCGCACAAAATATGCCCCAATCACTCCCACTCCCTTCACGTGGACATCTCGTGATCTAAGTGGGTTTCTTTCCATCATTGACTTTCTTCTTTTTTGAATCTTTTCTTAATTAATGAATAGTGGCATGCATTGCCCCAACCCTAGCAATATGAAAGATTCCCCATCACAAAATTATTTAAAATTATTTAAAATTAAATAAAAAAAGAAAAAGCACACTCGAAAAAGCTAGATTTAGCTTAGCTTGCAATGTTTAAGCTACACAAAGATTCCTCCAAACCCAAACCCCAGGGAATTGGATGGTGCTGATCATTGTGCCCTAAATCAAACCCTAGGGGCATCATCCATCCATGCAGCACCCTCATATTTTTAATCCCATTGGGTCCCACTTAATCTAGATTCTCTTCCAAAGCCAAACATGCCCACAATCCACCATCCTTTTCAGTTTCTCCCTCCCACTGAAAGAGTATTTCCCCCTTGTTTTTATTTGTCCCTTTGACACATATAAATACCCCCTCCCACCCTTCTCTTTTGCCACAACACAACACAACGCAATTCAATTCAATTCATTTCCTTCTCCTCTCTCTCTCTCTCTCTCTCTCATCTCCAAACAAACAGCATTTTTGCATCAATTTACAATTCTTCTTCTACCCACCACCCAAAAAACCAAGCAAAGAAAGAAGAAAGACAATGTCTGGGGTTTGGGTTTTCAAGAATGGGGTGATTCGTCTGGAAAATCCACAGGCTGAGACATCTTCCAGGAAGAAGGCCTTGGTGCACTTGCCAAGTGGAGAGGTGGTGTCGTCCTACTCGACGCTCGAGCAAATATTGACCGGGTTAGGGTGGGAGAGGTACTATGGGGGCGACCCCGACCTCTTCCAATTCCACAAGCGATCTTCCATTGACCTAATCTCTCTCCCCAGAGACTTCTCCAAGTTCAACTCCGTTTACATGTACGATATTGTCATTAAAAACCCCAACATCTTCCATGTCCGAGACATGTAGCTAGCTATTTGCGATGATCAGTTGGTATCCTAAATTAATCTTGTGTGAGTCTCATTTGTTACCTTTCATTTCCTTCTTTAATTATGTCATCCTTAGTCTTGGTTCAGTCAGTGTTTTATATGTTTTGGGGTTAATTTTATTTGCTTGTAATAAAGAGTACATCTACATGTTGTTGTTTGTGTTATATATTTGGGGAGTGGATTGCTTTGTAAAATATTGGCTTTGATGTGATCATCTAATAAGAACAGTTCATGTGATTTCAAGCAAATGGGTCGACTATATATATATTTTTACATTTTGTACCATGTGTATTATTTTGAGAGCATAGATAGATCCGTTGTTGCTACTGAGAAAGAGACAGTGCCAGTTTTGTAATTACAATGACTAAGCACAGCTCACGGCTATATATACCAACGACATGCCCATGATTTGATAGTTACTGCTATGATTCTCTGAAAAAGAAGGGAACAGTCATATGACTAATTAATTAAGTTAAACACAAAATTAAACTTGAGCTATTTAATTAACTATATACCCTAAAATAAAAGCTGTATTTTTCAGGAGAAATCTTTTCCAATCTTGTACTAAGAAATAAGAAAGCTTATCGTCGTCACGACAACTAAATTTTCCCTAGAATTTGCTTATAATTTTCATATTAAGAAGTGACCAGAGAATTCCACGGTGGATATATATTTTCCTTTTTTTTGGGGGATTTATGGACCAAATGTTTTTTCTCTTATCGAAATTTTTAGGGGAATAAGATTAAGAAATAGGGACAAAACATTATCCAATATCCAAATCATGTGAGGGAAAAGAGAACCAATTTATCCAAAATCATCGAACACAAGTACTTTTTATTGATTGGAAATGATTCTTGTAAAGCAAATATAGGTCCCCAACATGAGCATGAGGGGAGGAAGATCAAAATCTCCAAAATGGGAGGGGTTTCACGTGAAGGAGATGGAGACTCTAGATCACAGGGCCAGGTGGCACATGCCAAGTGTCGAAATGGAATTGTGGATTTCACTTTAGCTTTTCACAGATGGAGTGTGTGCGCACGTGTGGCACAGCCCTTTAAATCCAAGGAAACGAATTTAATGTAGCAGAGTGACCACACACCACTCTTTTATGTTATGCCTAGGCCTATGAAAATGGCAAGATTAAACCTATAGTAAATTTCAAAGTAGATCAAAAGCAAGTCCAAAGTAATCACTTTTTACTAACCAAAATCATTTATGTGTAATCACTTATGTGTTATATATAGAATAAAGTCTATTGATCTTGTTACCAACCAAATCACAAATAGTAACAAATATCTCATAATTAAGGTGGCTTGTACACATCATCTGCCATATAATGTGATCAATTCAGTGTGTTCAAATAGCATTATTATTTTTCATGCTAACTAATCTTTTCTTTTAAGAATACCCCATGATATCCAAGCCGGATTTGACAAGAGGTGAGTAAAGCAAAGCTTGTATGAGGTTCCAAAAATTCACACTACTGAACTTAAAAGGGTGATTACCCCTCATCTCCCTCTTCTCTTCTTTCATTTTTCTTTTGCAATAGCCATCACCGCCACAACTTCCACCACCATCGTCACCCACACCATACTCATTCACATCACTACCATTCAACCACCATCGGTCACCACCACACCCAGCCCATGCTGCCACCATCATGATCATTACCAATACTATCCCAACCACCATTAATGCATGTATCATCCGCACAACATCAAACATGATGACCTACCATTATTTTGAATTTATCAAAATCTTAATTGGATACAACCCAAAGTTAAAAGATTACAAAAAAAGGAATTGGAAACGAGAAAGAATTCGAATATTGCTCAAACATTTGAAAAAAAAAAATATTGTGATCATAAACATCATGAATTAATTAGAATAAACTCGAGGCCGAAGAAATCAAAGGTTGTATTGTATGAACCAATTGAATTACGAAACTACCCATAAGAACGTTGCGGCCCAACTCATCGCATCCCTATCTGGCCCATTTAACTGCTGTGCTTTTGCGTTGTGCGCTTCAAAACTAAAAAACTCCAGAGATGTCTAAACTGTTGTTTCCATGCCCATGCATGCACTATATTACCATAACAAAGAGTCGACACTCTCACAAGTATAAATTCGAGGCAAATGACGAAATTTAGGCCGACAAAATAATAGATCGTAATACGATGGTTCTCTATGTCCTCCTGTATACTTCCACAGCCATGCCATGCTTGATTGATTTATGGATCTCTTCACTTGGACTTGGAAGAGTGTATATATATATATATACGTAACAACTCAGTTATATTGCTATATATAGCTATGCAAACTCTAGATGTTCTTTCCCAGTTGTGTTACAGTTCTATTGTGCCATTGGTTTGTGCTTTGTACACCTACCTACTAGATCAATGAGGAAGGAGGGGTGCAGTTAGTAATTAAATTCCTAAATTTTCAAGTTAACCCGTCGTCCATACTGATTTGGATTACAGTAGTTTCGGGTAGGGCTGTTTCTCGACTTTCCGTAGTAATAAGTACTGTGCTACGAAAAAGATGCGTCTCCGTCGACATGCTTGATTGATTTTTATGATCTGTCAACAACATGAAATTTTATTCACTAATGGTAATGGAGAATAATAATAGGGTATCCCTTGGCTTTGAACTAAATTTATATATAAGCTAACCCTAGATCATCGAGGTCTTTCTTTCTCCTATGTCCTGTGCATGATGTAGTCTATGTTGTGAATTAATGACTAACTCACTGCCCTTTTAAGATCTTGTTGTTGATGGACTTTGGACAAAGAACTCAATGATGGATGAGTCTTACACACACACACAGAAATTAACCAAGCACAAATGACACAAGTGTTTATAGAGGTTTAGCAAATTCCCTACATCCTCTTTGGTGATCACCTTGAGAAATTTCACTAATGAAGATATGTTACAACTTTGGTTTACAAAGGAAACCCCCTTAGAACACTGCCCTCACAATCTGTTTCTCTCACACCCTTGCTCAACACCTTGATACACTTGGAGAACTCTCTTGCTCTCCCCTTGGCTATCTTGACAAAACTAAAACTCTAACTCTCTCACTACTAAACTTCTGCTTCAGCCACTTCCTAATTATCCAACTTGTTTTCTCCTCTTGTGTTATCTTACTTCACCCCATTTCCTACACAAGCCAATGGACATAAGATAAGACACAATCTTTGTCCTCCACGTTCCTTCCTTTAGTCACCACTTAGACTAAATGTCAGATCAAGTAGGTAAATGATATCCCACTCAGCCACCTCCAACTTACACAAGAAAATGGAGAGTGATCTCTTTGAAATAAGATAACCAACTAGCCATGAGTGCTCTCCCAACTTATCCAGCATGTAGTCAACATTTATTTAACTCAGAAGTGACCCACTAAGCCTCTGAAATCATGTGGAAAGCGATAGCCATCGAAAACACAGTTGAAAACACGTAAGGAAACGTCACAGCACGACTGGAGCGACCGGTCGCCAGAGGTTTTCTCTCCAGACGTTGAATCTGCTTCTAAACGACCGGTCGTAAAAGCCATGCGACCGGTCGCTTATGCTTCCTGCGACCGGTCGCAAAGAACTGGCGACCGGTCGCTCCTTGGTTTAGCTCCAGACCTCGAATCTGCCCAGAAACGACCGGTCGCAACTTCCCAGCGATCGGTCGCTTTTAGGCAGTTTCAAATTCTCCCTTTGAGCGCCAAAACCTTTGTATCCTTTAGGTGAGCCATTTTTCCAACAATCTAATCGGCGTAAAAGTTAAACTTAATTTGGTAATTAAATGCCTAAATTTTCGGTTCAACTTGTAGTTGATTCTTTCCTAAATCACTTAGAATTCTAAACAAACATTTTTCTTTTTAACTTTGTGTTTAGTTGTATTTAAACTTAAACTCTTATTTCCTTTTGTTCTTCATTCGAATTCTAAGTTGGTTTTGTGTCCTGTATACACTGAAACACTCTAGAAATTATAAATAAATAAAAATAAATTAGGGTGGCTACCAATACAGACGAAATGTTTATCAACCATCCCCCCTCCAAAATTCAACCTCCCCTTCAATGGCTAGGCCGTATTATCTTCCTTTATTATTATTTTTTTAATCTCACCCTCTATTTCACGAAAGAAATGTAAGAGAAATCTATCATAACAACATTCATATAAGTCACTTTTTCAAGTTAACTTGGTAACAAAATTCAACCATATGCAGTTGACTTATATTTGAACTCTTTAATTCCTTTTTGGCTTCACATTAATTCAAATTCTAAGTTGATGTTGACACTCTAGAAATTATAAGAAGAATAAAAATGAGTGACAAATAATACATAGACGAAACCTTTATCAACCTCGGATCTTCGAATTCAATGGCTAGGCAGGTAGTGTTATCTTTCCTCTTGATTTTAACAATTTAGTTTTTAAATAAACACAGAACAAATTAGTTAAATGACATTTAACTACTGTGACTATTGTAGTATTTAATACTGAATGTTCAATCCAGAATATTTTTGGTATCAACCAAAACAGCAAATGTAATTGTTTGAACTTTGGTACTAAACCCATCCAAATGGACATAAAAAGATATTAAAAGAGAAATATACATAACAGCATTCATTTAAGTTACTTTCGTTTCCAACCATAGCAGCACAAAGTCAAAATTCGTGACAAATACTTAGCCATATGCTGCTGACTTGTAGTGAAACTCATCAATCGTGGAATATATTAAGCCTTCCTCTTCAAGAGACCTGATTGCTTCCCTGAAATAGAAATGTGAAATCAAGAATAAGAATCAAAAGAAGTCACTCCTGCATGCATAATTGGATGTGGTGAGAGAGAGAGAGAGAGTACAATATCTTTTCCACAGGGACTTTCAGGTGCTGGGAAAGTTCATCTCTGTGTATCCCCTTTTCTTTTCCACTGCAATAGAAAACCAGTACCAAGAGTTCAACATAGGCAGCCGCAGCCAACATATCTTACACAAAACAAGGCAATACTAACAAAAACCAAAACAGGGGAAACAAGTTCATGGTAACTCACATGCTTGAAGGCTGCTGCAGATAGTCAAGGACCAACTGATCACAGCCCTTTATCCCATCAACACTAACTTGCCCGGAGAACTGCAAAATTGAACATTAATTGCATGCTAAACAAGAACAGGACAGCTTGAAATGTAAATTTTTCATAGTTAGATAGCTTACTTGGTTTGATGGGGCTGTCTGGTATCCACTTAACCCACTCCGCACAGGAGTGCTAAGAGATGAGTCCACAGACTGAGGTTGAGTTGCAGAATTTCCTTGCAGCTTTAATGAATGTAAATACACCATGAACAAATATAAAAGACATAAGATATGGATTCTATCCAAATTCACCTTCAAGTGAATGAAGGTGTAAAACAAGGTAATTGTTTCATCGATTCAAGTTATTATTGATACCTGTAACTTTGATGTCTGTAAGTGGGTATGTATGCATTCAATGAAGTGAAAGGTAACTTCATCAAAGTTTTTCACAGGCCTGCAACACAACCCAAAATTCTGTAAATAATAATTCTTTAGCAAAACATTAAAAGAACAAAGATCCAAAATTAAAGTAAAACTCAACAATATTTTACAAGAGTTGTCTGAAATCTAACTTCTTTAACAATACAGTATTGTACGATTGAAAACATTCTCCCAATCAACTATTCCTGATAGTAAGACATCTATATTAAGATTGACACAAATTTCTATGTGTTGTTTCAACCATATTGAAAAGTTCAAGTGTTTGTGTGTGCGTGCACTGTGCACCTGTGTGTTGATTATGAGTGAATATAACATGGCACCTGTTTTAGTTGCATCATCCCACCTCAATTGACATATTGGAATTAGTTATATGATGCATTGGTAAAGCTAAGTGGCTAGGTACAATGAGAAATGTGAATCATATGGCATTAAAACAATTGAAAATCTCAAGACATCTAAATTGCTCAAACTAAAAGGAACATCTTTCGTACCATACCTCACGGAGAAGGCAACTATTTGTCGAACACCTTGAAAGACTTTCAAGTGTCCATTAACACGAACATACATTCCATCTCTGTATCAATTGGAAAATAATACATAAGAACCTCATAATGAGTTGGCTGCTCTTTATATCTGATGTCAATAATAAGGCTTAAAATTTCAATACAAAACTCACTGATGATAGAGAGTGCAACTTACTCTATTTCCTGCATTTCTCTTGAGTCAAAGTTCTCATTCACCCTATTAAGAGAACAAAAAATAGAGTTACTCATTATCAGAAAGCAGGGTGGACTCAGAACTTAAATCGTTACTGATCAATCTATCTATCTTTGTGCAAGAAAGTAGTATGTATAATTGAAACACATTTTTAGCTTCTGTTACTATAAATTGTGCATTACATGGAACAACAAAATCTAAACAAATTATTCAAGCTGTTAAAAATGTGATGATATAAACTGTATCTAACTAAAAATATGCAAACATTACCATCTTCGGCATTTGATTCGCCCTGTTCCATCGTCAATAGTGAAACCAACATCAGTGTTCCTTTCAGATTTATCAAATACCATGCCAACCACCGATACCTAAACCAACCACATATAATTTTAATTAAAACTTTTTAAGAAAAGAAAACTTAAATGTGTTGATTTTTCAAAAAAAGTTAGTACATTAGCAACATCTGCCCCGCTGATCACAAAATTTGATTTTTCATCACCAGATTGATGGGCTTCGCTTATCTGCTTCACTGTCACAGGAACCAACCCGTGAGTCTCGCGACTCTGCAACAACAATCAAAGCAACAATTCCTCAACAAGTAATAAAATAAAAATAATATCGAAATAAAACCCCTTGTTTGGTTGCCAGGAAATTGAAGGGCAAGCAACCAAACATTGACTCAGATCGAAACCCTAAGTCGTCATTTAACTATCACAAATACAAACGCAATATACTTTTCATTTTGCAGTTATTCGAGAAGCTAAGGGATGCATATGATAGAGTGGAGGAGATGCGTTACCTTGGCCGGAGATGGAGTTGAATCACCGAACTGAGTAGACTGAGAAGCCATGAAGCCGCCGCCGGAGAAGGCGGAGGTGGAGTCGAATTGGCTGCTTGAGAACATCGCTGAAACCCTGGGAGAGAGAAATTTATCTGAGAAAGGAAAGAGAGGGAAAGTGGGGTATGAGATGATTTGATGTTATTTATATTTGAGATTCGGGAATGCAAATGGTCTTCCCGCCAATCTTGTTTCGACTTTTAATTTTCCCGCTAAATCTTTTTCTTCCTCATTTCCCTATTATGGGTAAAATCGATTTTATCCTTTTCCTTTCTTTTTATATTAATAAAAAAAATCGAATTATGTTTTAAACTTTTTCTTTTTTTCTTTTTTTCTTTCCCAATGTTATGATAGGATAGAATTTTCTCACAAAGATAAGTGTCATAGAGTACGAACACAAGAGGTTAAACATAATCAGAAAAGGGATGCAAGCAAACCAAATTGTTTATCTTGAAAAAGGGATAATGTCCTTGGTTATATATGTCATTTATGTTGAGCTCACAATTCCTTTAATCACGCATCTTCTCATCTTTTAATTTATATGTTGACAAATGCACATGAAGACGTTGGTGTTTAATTAATTTAATCCACATTACTTTTGAACAATCACTGTGTTTTTCTAAATTGAAAAACATCAACATAGTTAATCGGGGAATATTAGTCATAAAAACGTAGCTAATGTTTGTCTTGATCTCTCATAATAAAATAAATGAAACACCAGCTGGATAGAGGGTTTCATTTTCTCATTTGGCGTGAAATTTTTTCGCAAAGATAAATTTGCCAAAATGAAAAACAAAAGTATATGATTTACCAATTCCATCTCATATATCGACTATACCGGATGACATGGAGCTTGAACTTGGGTTTTTTGTGTGATTGAACATTCATGCATTTGTTAAGTTACCATTTTTATTCTTCTTTGTTGTCATGTATATATGCTATACTATTTTATCATGCATATTACCTGGATGCCCCTCTACAAGTTGTGGGACTGATCATGGTACTTATAGGGAAGAGTCCCTTTCATCTCCTGTAAAGATCAGAGGGTGCAAAGCTGATGATAGTTGATATTCATAAATTTCGGTGTGATTTGGGGCTTGTTTCGTCAAAGCTAACATACTCACCTTTTTGCTTCTTTATTCATTTCTCCACATGTGAATATGTTTATTAATTTTGCTACAAATCAATTCATGACTGTTATGTATGGTGCTAATTAACCCCCATATTAGGAGAACATTTTATAAAATGATCGTTATATAAAATTCATTTTAGCATCACATTCTTTTTATGTAACGATCATTTTATAAAATGTTCTCCTAATATGGGGTTTAATTGGCACCATATGTAACAGTCATGAATTGATTTGTAACAAAATTAATAAACATATTCACACGTGGAGAAATGAATAAAGAAACGAAAAGGTGAGTACGTTGATTTGATAATAATCTGCTTCTGCTTTTAGGTACTATTTAAGGCTTAATATCACAAAACGTCCATAAGGTTTACGAAACTATTAAATTGCATCCTTAATGTTTTTTTTTTGGTGTCATTTGTGGTCCTAAAGGTTAGTAATCTGTTTCTACTATTTAAGGCTTAATAATCTGCTTCTACTATTTTAAAGATGGTGTTTTCCAATGGAATCAGCTAGAAAACCTCATAGTTCTTGCCAAAGAAAACGTGATCAAGATGAGCAGCAATCCTGCATTCCAAGCAAAAGACATGTCTGTGTCTGATCATGCCCTGCTTGCCAATTTGTCTGTTCTTCTGCTGGAGAGTTTAAGATCGTTATATCAAAGCTTCACATTCAATTGAAGAGGTTTTTCTTATTTTCTGAAAAGGAGAAACATAATCTTTAGGACCAAGTTTTGACAAGCTTGTTGTGGAATTTGCATGAGCTCAAAACTTCTTCATTTAACCCTTTTTATTAACTCAAGTGTCAGACTATTTTGCTTTCATTCTTGGTGTCGGAACAAGTAGATTTTCCAACCGGTGTGCAAGATACGATGCTTTCGTGGAGTGAGGAGGGTATGTATATATTTTAGGTTTTATATTGTCCCTTGAAAGGCTTTTGTTGAACTTTGCTTATTTGAATTTTCTTTGATTGTTATGTTTTTGGTCTAGATATCGGTCTAATATTTCTATATACTTCCAAAATATCAGATAAATTGAAACATTGGACCGACATTCAAACCAAAAACATAACAATCAAAGTAAACTTAAATAAATAAAGTCCAACAAAAGCATTTTAAGGGACAATATATACGTACACATCAAACAAAACCCAAATCAGTAAACAATAGTTCATAAATAAAGCGAAACGAGCCAACCCATGTGCAACTCCATCATCAGTAAACATGACCAAAATATTTTCCAATGACCTAATGTGTCCGATATGACTCCATATAAAGACCCGATCTATGAATGGCCAAAGTGAGCTGTAGCGAGCAATTTTTTATTACCCACAATCAGGTATTAAAGTCTTATCGTAATTACTGAAAAATATAACATAGATATTTATAATTAAAAGAAATGATCCTAAAGACAAGATTTGCGTTGCAGCCTTTCACTTTCACAATTCCCACTTTTCCTTTCGTTTTGAACTAATAATCCAAACTACTTCCCAAAACGTTTATGTGGCCGGCCATGGCTCACACAAATATATAATATAATATCCGTTTTTTCCAACTAATTTTTGAAAGCGTTGCTCACTTGCTCACTTCCTCTTTTAACCACCAAAGATCATCCCCTTCTACCACCACCTTCTTTCTCTCTCTCACTTCCACTGAGAAAGCAGAAGCCATGGACTTCCTGTGTGTAAATTGCACAAGCACAGCTCCATCTCCTACCAAGCACCTAAGCTCGATAGCTCACGCTGTTCCAAGCCACAGATTAAATGCGCCGTTGCAAGCTCCGACGTCGTTTAGGTACAGGCTTCGAATACGGAGAGGCAAGAGACCGTTGCAATTCCGAGTTTTGAACGTTGCGTCGTCCGCAATCGAAACGCAGAGGAGCTTGGGGAGCGGCGGTGGGAGCAGGTTGGAGCCATCGAACAAGCCTAGCGCCGCCATGGAGCAGCTCGACTTCGAACGCGGCGTTTGCGTGCCGTTCCGCAAGTACACACCCGAAAATGTACGAAATTCAACTCTAGTTCATTGAATTTATATTATATTTTATTCATTTCTTTTAATTTTTGTTGTGAAGTTGTATGTTAACGTTGTTGATAATGAAAGTTGAATATGACGGGACGCAAATGATTCAATCCTGGTTGGAAATTGTAATTGATTTAGTTTGTTATGTTTCTAATTGAATTTGTGTTTAATTTTGGGCGAATTTGATGATCATCTAGTTTCTTTTGAAATATGGATGATGAGAAGGTATTTGGATTTGATGCTGTTGTATATAATTAGGTGAGGAATAAGGTGTTGGGATCCAGAGGGGCAATTGTGTCTCTAATTTCGCGAGGCGTGGAGATTGTGTGGAGTTTGGGATTGTACTGGTCTGCCTTGACGTATGACTGCTTCGTCGGAAGGGATGAAGAAGTTGTTCCATTTCGTGCTCGGCAGCTTAGAAACCTCCTGTGTGATTTGGGGCCTTCTTTCATCAAAGCCGGCCAGGTTTGCACCTCCCTCATATCAGTCGTATCCTATTTTCCTAGTTGAAATATGTCAGTATATTTCCACTGCATTAGCTGAAAATAGCAACAAAAAATGATGCATTAGCTGTAAGTTTTCCAATCAGGTTTTAATATTTAAGATCAAGAATGCAATGAAGAAGTAAAGATGTAAAGATCTAAAAGGTTAGATTAGATGTAATAGGAGGCACCCTTCATTGTGGTCGATCCGATGCATTTGGGATAAATATTTTTTGAGATTATAATCAGAGTTTTGACTGTTTAATTTTTTAATTGTAAGATTGTTCTTAAATAACTTCAATGGTTTTTATGGTCTATTCACATAGCTTTCTGAAATTCAGATCGATATAAGAAAAATTAGAATGAAATTGTCACCATGTTACTTCAGTTGTAGTATGAAGTATCAAAGTGGAAAATTTCTCTCCGCATACCAATTTGAAATCTAGTTGTACTCAGCCATTGAATTTTAGGTTCATATATTTGCTCAAATATACATATGCCTGATTTCACCCATGTATTGAAAGGTTCTTGCAAACAGACCTGATATTATCAGAGAAGATTATATGAATGAACTGTGCATTCTTCAAGATGACGTTCCTTCCTTCCCCAATCAGGTAAAAACTCATTTTACCAACAAAAAAAAATTCTTGTTGCTCGTATCTGGGATGAGACAATTTTGTTCTGTGGAGTTTAGATAACTTAAAATAGAATATGGCATGACATTGGTTCAGGTTGCCTTCAATATAATAGAAGAGGAATTGGGTCGACCCCTAGAAGCTGTTTTCAGTAAAATTTCATCTCGGACGATAGCAGCTGCCAGTTTAGGTCAAGTTTACCGAGCTACGTTACGTGACTCTGGAGAGGAAGTTGCTATTAAGGTTTACATAAGGGCCTTTTCTTAGGTCATTAACAGCTCCACAATTATTATGTTGCAAAAATGATGAAAAGGTTACTGTGGCAAAAATCCTGAAAACAATCTATATTTTTATTTTTATTTTTTTAATACTTACAGGTTCAAAGGCCGGAGATAGAACCTATAATTTACCGGGATCTTTTTCTATTCCGTACTCTTGCTTCATTCTTGAATGGCATCAGTCTACAGAAACTGGGGTGCAATGCTGAGCTGATTGTTGATGAATTTGGTGAGAAGCTTTTGGAGGAGCTTGATTACACTTTGGTACATTTCAGACCTGCGCTATAGCACAAAAAATGAACCTTGATGGCATTATATTTATTCCTACGGCTTCATTATCATCATGACTTGAATTGCAGTTTGAACAACCACTATGATTGCATTTTTATTTTGACCTTTCGAATTACTAGTGAAACTCTGTTTCCTGTAATACAGGAAGCCCGCAACATTGAAGATTTTATTGTGAACTTCAAAGGTGATCCTACGGTTAAAATTCCTCGGGTTTACAAACAGCTTTGTGGTCCACGTGTTCTAGTGATGGAGTGGATTGATGGTATTCGGTGCACTAACCCACAGGTATGATTGTCAAGATAAACAGTGCTATTTTAAAGGAACATGAGAAGATATATCTTTATCAATAATATCCCTCCATGTATTTCAGGCTGTTAAAGATGCTGGTATTGATGTAAATGGGTTCTTAACAGTTGGAGTCAGTGCTGCATTGCGGCAATTGCTAGAATTTGGGTTGTTCCATGGAGATCCACATCCTGGAAATATTTTTGCCATGCAAGATGGACGTATTGCATACGTGGACTTCGGGAACGTAGCTGTTCTTAGTCAGGTGAAATATGGACTTCAATGGTATTTAATAGGAAAACTCAAAATCTTTAATGTATTCTTCTTATAGTTGTGAGGGTTTAACATAGTACATAGTAACCATCCATACCAGTGGGACAGCCCAGCCACCAAAACTAGTACATTTCAATGGTCTATATGAAAAATAAGAATGCATTTGTATCTGTTAGTTTTCTATTATGCTTTAGTTTTTCTTAATTTGCCTTGCCTACATATTGATCTATCTTTTATTTTTCAGCAAAATAAACAAATTTTGATCGATGCTGTTGTTCATGCTGTAAACGAGGACTATGTTGAGATGGCAAATGATTTCACTCGACTTGGCTTCTTGGCTCCTGGGACTGATGTCTCTCCTATTGTTCCAGCTTTAGAATCGATATGGCAGAACTCTGTTGGAAAAGGACTGTCTGACTTTAATTTTCGAAGTGTTACCGGTAATTTCATGTCCTATAATTTTGATTCTCATTCCAGTTTTTCTTTTTTCTTTTTTCTGTGGAAGTCTGTGCTTGTGTGAGTGTGTGTAGATATGATATGTATATATTCCTTCGTCTTAATTATACCCTATTTAGGTATGATTTAGTTGCCTGCAAGGTTTTCTGATGCTGTGAGGGAAAGAGATAATTGTCTTCTGTTAGCTCCTTTTGTTTTTATCTTTTCTTATGTAGTTTGTAATATGCAATATGATTTCTTCTGGCTCTGATGCAGGGAAGTTTAACCAATTAGTCTACAACTATCCCATCCGTATCCCAGAAAGGTTTTCGCTTGTTATCCGTTCTTTATTGACTCAAGAGGGCATCTGTTTTACTTTGCAGCCAGACTTCAAATTTCTTGAGGTAAGGGCAGATCTTTTTCTTTTTCTCATACGCCTTTTCTAATGGATGAAATTAGGCATGTAGAAGTTTTCTCTTATAGACCATTTAACCCAATGTTAACTTTCTTTTAAATTACTTTTAGTTATGTATTCTAAATGCTGCAATGGAGTGCCTGCCATGTTTTGCAATTAGAAACCTCATTTCTCGTATACAAATTTTGTTATTGCGGTGATAGCCATTTGTTGTATGACAAGCTTTCTTTCCCCATACTGTTCTTAATATTCAATCAAATAGGTTGCCTATCCATATGTGGCAAAGCGCCTCCTAACAGATCCAAACCCGGCTCTACGTGAACGCCTCATACAGGTGAGTTCAAAACTATTTTGTATTTAATGTCCTTAGATGGCTGTTAGTTGAATTTTGAATCAAACCTATATATGTTCAAGAACCTTTCATTTTCAGTAACTTGCTCTGCAGTTCAAAAAAGAAAAGAAGAGAACTTGCTCTGAACGAAATGAGCAGTGTTATCCATGGGAACAACTATGTTTTATTTTGAGGATTTTTCTGATTAGCTATGAAAAAGCTTTTGTTGACACTCAATAAGCATCAAAACCAATTATCTATAAACAATATCGTCAGAGCCTTCTTTCCTTCAAGCCCAACCTTGTTTTTCCTTTAGATGATGATAGATTAAATGTATAGGATTCCTCCATGAACCTAGGAGTACCGTTAGACAGTCAGCCCCAAATCATTGGGCATCTTTTCCTTTCCTATCTTGTATCAGAACAAGGGAATAGTCTGTAATGGGTACGGGATGAATTAAACTTTGAATTTCTCCTTTTTGCCTTCTTCCTTTTTCTCTGGCCTTTTAGTTTCTCTTTATTTTCCCTAACTTGTTCAGTAATGGGTACGGGATGAATTAAACTTTGAATTTCTCCTTTTTGCCTTCTTCCTTTTTCTCTGGCCTTATCAGTTTCTCTTTATTTTCCCTAACTTGTTCAAACCACAACACCTCAATTTTCCCCTGGTTTCGAAATATGATTTCTTTGGTCGAGCTTATGCATTTCTTCTTCTTCTTATTACTATGTTGTTATTTCAATTAGCCATGTCCAAGAATCATCAACCATTTAGATTTGGTTCTGAAATTTCAATCCTTTGATAATAATCTGCTTCTGGTTTTAGGTACTATTTAAAGATGGTGTTTTCCAATGGAAGCGGCTAGAAAACCTCATAGTTCTTGCCAAAGAAAACGTGACCAAATTGAGCAGCAACCCTGCATTCCAAGCAAAAGACATGTCAGTATCTGATCATGCCCTGCTTGCCAATTTGTCTGTTCTTCTTCTTCGGAGTTTAAGATGGTTATATTTTCTTTGCTATGTTGTGCAGGCAAGGGTCAAGAGACTTGCAAGTCAGTAGGAAACTAGACCTCACTGACACCATCAAAGATGGAGCTCGCCTTTTCATTTTCGACGAAGGAATTCGTAGAAAGCTCATTCTTGCTTTGACAGAAGATTCAAAGCTTCACATTCAAGAGGTATGAAAATCTGAGAACCTCTCTTTTTTCTTATTTTCTGAAGAAAGAAGAAAGAAAATGAAAAACATAATCTTTAGGACCAAATTTTGACAAGCTTGTTGTCGATGTGCCTTCTCTATAGCTTGTGGATGTGTATAGACTGGTTGAGGATCAGATAGACGTACCGTCAGTTGCTGTGGAAGTAGCGCGAGGTAAAAACTTCATTTAACCCTTTTAAACTCAAATGTTAGGTTACGATCAAAATTATTTGCACCGCATTTGTTGACCACATTCGGCTTCCTTTTTTGTGTCGGGACGTGCAGATTTTCCAACTGTTGTGCGAGATCTGATGCTTTCATGGAGTGAGTCTGTGTTAGCTGATAGGTAGACCAAAGTTTTTTGGAGTTAGCTGCAAAACATGACAAAGTTTTACTACCTAACGAGTATATTATACGACACGAATCTTACACCGTTTTATTTGGACGACAGCCTGTTGTGTCAAGTTGTAAATTGCCTTGCAAATGTTGTATATGAAAAACGTGCACTGCTGCATCTGTATAGAAACATTATTTGGTATAGATATCTGCAAACCAATTGCAGTTTTTGGGGCAAATCACGAAATTCTCCCTTTGATTCAGATTTTATGAACGGTTTAAAGTTCATTTTATGAGGGAAGTTAGATAATTGATCGAATAGTGAAAATTTATCTAACTAAATTGATATATATATTTTCAAATTCACTCAAATATATAAAACAATAGCTCAGATATTGCTAAATTAAAAAACAAAAACAAAGCTAATATAATTAAGCTAATCTAACTTTGAAACTCTCTTTGTTCTGTAAAATTAGAAAAGAACCTTCAAGATTACAGTCGGCACACGTGCACTGCTCATAATATTCTTAGGGAGCTGATTTTCCCACTCCCTTTTTCTCCACTTACATTCTCTTTTGTTTTTTAATACTTTTTAATTAATTTTGCTCTTTTTTATTCTTCATCTTTCCTATTTTACCCTTGATGACGTGGCAAGTGAGCACTTTGGAGAGGTGCTGATGTGTGAAAAATAATAATAAAGAATTCATTAAAAATAATATTTTTAAACCAAAAAAATATATCCCAAACCCACCCACCCTCTGGTTATCTTCTCTCCTACACACCCACCTTTCCGTCTTCTCTCTCCCCATCTATGTTTCCCCTCTTTCTTCGACCAAAAAAACCTTTCCGAAGGACCTTTTTTATTTCCTTCCTCACTTTTTGTTAGCTTCTCCTCCAGAAACATAACCAAAAGAAGTAAAAGGAATCCAATAACATCAATCATCTATATACTGGTAGCTATAACTAAGATCTTTATACCTTTTCTATCCCTCTCTTTCTCTCTTTCCCCCTCTTTCTTCAACCACCAAATCCAGATCCGGGATTTTTTAAAAAGATTTTTGGGGTTTGAGTGTGGCTTGGCTATCGGGCGTTTGGGGCTATAAGGTCGTTTGTGGTGATAGGTGCGTTGGGGCAGCGACGGCTATCGGTGGGTGGGTGGCTCTGTGGGGTTGGGTTGAGATGGGAGGAGGAGTAGGGGGCTGACGAAGAGAGGGGGAGAGAGAGAGGGTTGTTGCTGGGGAAAATATTTTGTTTGTTTTTAAAATAATAATTTTAAAGAATTCATCCATCCATTGAAAATGGGGTGTAAGTAAATTAAGTTTTAAAAGATAATAATAATAATATAAAAGTGAAGTAAAAATAAATTACTGTAGATAAGGGTATAATAGGAATGAGAAAAAATTTTAAAAAATAAAATTGATTAAAAAATATTTTAAAATAAAAGGGAGTGTAAGTGGTGAAAATGGGAATGAGAAAATCAGCTCCCTATTCTTAAATCGTGGCTAGAAGAATCGCCATATGAACAGAATATATCTTTTTATAAGTTGTCCAAGTACCAATGAATAAATACTAGAATATTATACAGAAAAATAAATAAATATTGAAGATAATATAGTTAAAGAGTGCAATATTTAAACCATACAGCCGGGCGGCTATACTTTTAAAATATTTGAATACAGTTGAAGTGTAAAGCCGTGCGGCTATTTAATTAGTATAGCCGCGCGGCTATACTATTAAAATATTCAAATATATTTAAACAGTATAGCTGTGCGGTTCTACTTCTTAAATATTCGTATAAATTTAAGGGGTATAGCCGCGCGGCTATACTGTTTAGATATTCGTATAAATTTAAAGGGTATAGCTGCGCGGCTATACGTTTTAGATATTACATAAACGGTTACCCTATTTCACTAACTCTATAACTTATGGCATACACAAATAAGACCACAGCCATTATGTTCAGTATGGATAGATTCAAGGGTCAAGATCAGCCCAGCATCAAACTTATGCTAAAAGACTATGATTAAGCTCTTCTGACAAAAAAAAAGACTAGCATTAAGCTCCGCACGATTGTGCCAGAGAACTAGATATTGAGCTAGCTCAGTATTTCACATCACAATCCAACAACCTCCTCAAGATCTCTATCCTTTAAAAATCCTGCATGCCCAGAAGCCTTGATTTTTTGGAAATTTCCATGACATAAATGTAAAAATTTCAGAAATATGATAGTTGCTTCAATCTTCAAGGATACTTGCTAACAAACCAGAGTACCAACCTGGAAGCATTCAGCACCAAGATAGTTCTGTAGCAACCGGATAACAGAAGCTCCCTTATTTCATCAACCTCAGAAGCATGATTGATCTCCACCTGGCCAAAATGAAGAAAGATTAAAACATGATATACCCGAAACACATATATACTAATACCCTTCAATAAATTATGCCCTGCAAAGTACAGTGGTGAATATTACTATTTAAAGCCTGTCATGCAGGTGATATAGGTTTGATGCCGCCAAAGAGCAAAATTTTGGACAACAGAATTAAAATAAAACCATGGAAAGACTTAGTCCACGTAGCTCAATGGGGTGAGATCCTTCAAGCCCATCGAGCTTAAGACCCCCAGTAAGTTCATCAAGAAACTTAGTCCACATTTTCCACTCTGGGAACATGCTATCAGTAGCTAAATAGCTCACCTAATGGCGTTAAAATACTCACTTTAAGTCCAAAAGCATGTAAAATAACAATTACAACAAGTGAAATGAAGTGATACCTGTGGGAACCTAATTTTAGCAAAACCCTAGGTCAAATATTTCCTTCCATTTGGGGATTATTTGATTTGGGGATTCTTGCCTTGATTAGGGATTTTATTCACATTAAATCCCTAATTGATTTAAATCTCCTAAAATCAGAAAAATAATTCCTTTTCCAGCAAGGATTATTTTTCTCCAAACCTTAACCCTACGAGGCTCTATAAATACAAGGCTATGCAATGCATGAGGTAAAGCCATTCAAAGCTCACAAAATACTGCAGGAATTCCCTCATAGCCGCCTCTCTCTCTTCCTTACACAAGGCTCCGGCCACCACACACGGCTTCGGCCACCCGGTTCACACCATAAACACATCTCCGTACCCTTTTTAGCTATTGTTTCTCCTAGATTCAATTGAACTAACTTAAGCATCGGAGGGCATTTGGCCAACACCCCCCGGGTGTGGTCCTCTTATTCCACTTTATTTTGCGAAAAAGAAAGAGGAATCAATCAATCGAATATTCTTGTGGGACGAAATTTGCTCCCACAATACCCATGTTGCAAATCCCTCGTTCAGCCATAAATGTGTCCACCATTCCATCGTTACAAGATTGCCAAACCACTGGTGTGCCAATTCATGTGACACGGCAGTTGCAACCTTTCACAAAATTCCAAATGAAACGATTAAACATTTCTTTAGGGTTCAAAAACAACTATCATATGAACCAAGCTGAGTGACATTAAGGATGTGTATGTTACCCATTGCTTGTTGGCAGCTGCAGAATTCTGTTCATCAAAGAGCAAAGCTGTTTCTTGGTATGTATCTAAACCATAATTCTCCATGGCGCCAGGAAAATCAGGGATTGCAACCATATCCAATTTGGGCAAAGAGTATGGCACAGCAAAGTAACTGTCAAACATTTCGTCAATGATTCAATTATGAATGCCAAATATAATAATGCAGAATTAGCAGGGAAGGGAAAAAAAAAACTAGAGAAACTACTACTTATAATCCACAACATGCATCAAGTGTAATTTCAAATTTGAATATGAATGATTAGTAATTTTTTGTAGTATTGTGATCCAAAAACATACTCTCTGTAAAATTCAAGTATTGACTGCAACGTTCAAAGCAAACTTCCCTTGGTTCCCCTTACCAACTTGACAATAGACCCGCACTTTGACCCCTATGACGAGATGAAAAGTGACACCACCAAGAAAAGGTTGTACTAACATTCACACAAAACAAGGGACACCGTGTATGAGTTTACCATCAGATGTATGATCTTCAACATAATCAAACAACCCAACAACAACGGCCACCAAATATCTAGACATGATTGGTGATGCTTGAAATGAAACTGTCTTCAGATGTCCATGCACTTTTTCTTCTACAACCGGCATGTTGGAGAGAGCTACTAATTCAGATGGAACAGCATCCAATGTAATCTTGAATGTAGCCTGTCAATCAAAGTTCCGATAAGAATGAACGGGGTCAATTCAATCTCTTTCTTTCCTAGTAGATTGGTATGGCACAGCAAAGTAACTGTCAAACATTTCGTCAATGATTCAATTATGAATGCCAAATATAATAATGCAGGATTAGCAGGGAAGGGAAAAAAAAGACTAGAGAGAAACTACTACTTATAATCCACAACATGCATCAAGTGTAATTTCAAATTTGAATATGAATGATTAGTAATTTTTTTGTAGTATTGTGATCCAAAAACATACTCTCTGTAAAATTCAAGTATTGACTGCAACGTTCAAAGCAAACTTCCCTTGGTTCCCCTTACCAACTTGACAATAGACCCGCACTTTGACCCCTATGACGAGATGAAAAGTGACACCACCAAGAAAAGGTTGTACTAACATTCACACAAAACAAGGGACACCGTGTATGAGTTTACCATCAGATGTATGATCTTCAACATAATCAAACAACCCAACAACAACGGCCACCAAATATCTAGACATGATTGGTGATGCTTGAAATGAAACTGTCTTCAGATGTCCATGCACTTTTTCTTCTACAACCGGCATGTTGGAACATCATCCAATCTAATCTTGAATGTAGCCTGTCAATCAAAGTTCCAATAAGAATGAACGGGGTCAATTAAATCTCTTTCTTTCCTAGTAGACTCAAATATGAAATTACAACTATGTTAAGTCTCCAGAATCGCTTTAAACAAAATCACTACCTTCCAAGCAGGTTCATCCCAGCATGGAAAGCACCGCCTGGCATCAACCTGTTCAAACTGTGTAACGGCCATATTTTTCTTCTCACCCTTATGCTCATATGTACTGCACAGAATGAATCAAAGTTTAAACATATCTACACCATTGAAATGTAATAATATTATTGACTGTGTCTCCATCCTCAAGTGAAGTGCCGAGGACTTTGAAGTTGAAGTGCTCCATCCATGTCAAACTTTTATGTAAAAGTTCTTCTTCTTCTGACTGTTGTTGTCTTTCTCCAATTGGAAAGTTTCAGTTTTTCTTCTTTCTAAGCAGAGTCACGCTGACAACGACTCTTTTTCACACAGAGAGAAAGACCGATGACGATTTAAATGTTCGAAGATATTTAAAGAGTAAATACTCAAATATGTAGTATAGCCGCGCGGCTATCTTCTTAAAATATATTTAAAAATATACTTATATATTTAAAGAGTATAGTTGCGCGGCTATACTATTAAAATATTAAAATATATTAAAAGCGTATATAAATATATTAAAAAAGTATAGCCGGGCTGCTATACTATTAAAATATTCAAATATGTTAAAATGATATAGCCGCGCGGCTATACAATACTATTAAAATATTCAAATATGTTAAAATGATATAGCCGCGCGGCTATACAATTAAAATATTAAAATATATTAAAAGAGTATCATCACACGGCTATACTCTTTAAATATATTTTAAAATATTCGTATATATTTAAAGCGTATAGCCGTGCGGCGATACTATTAAAATATTGAAATATATTAAAAAGAGAATAGCCGCACGGCTATACTCTTTAATTATATTTTTAAATATTCGTATATATTTAAAGAGTATAGCCGGGCGGCGATACGATTAAAATATTCGAAAAGCGTATAGCCGCTCGGCTATACGCTTTAAATATATTTTAAATATTCATATATATTTAAATATTAAAAAATAAATAAATACGAAAATCGATAAGAACCTGAATATTTTTAAAAACACCAAATTAGTTATTCCTCTTTTACTTGCAAATTATAATTATAATTTTTATTTTTATCAAGACTTGCATATTAGAATTTGATCCATATAGGAGGATAACTTAATATAAAAATTATTTATAAAAATGATATATTTTACGTATATATATAAAATTTATTTTACGTTGAATTATAATTTGTACACATCATGTTGAATTATGATTTGGCTAGTGGAAGAATGACAAAAAAAAATTGTTTTTAAAAGCAAACATAATATAAGGTATATTGAATTGTACACGAACCCAAAACATGTAAAAATTACTTTGATGGTCTTTTTTCATTGAATTTATGGAAAATATATCGAATTACAATGATAATAATAATAAATAAATAAGACCCTTTTCGTTTTTGTATGTCAGGAAAGGTTTTTATTTTTCTTTCTGTATTTAGAAAAAGTAGGTGTTCAGGTTACCTCTTCCTTCAATTTCCTCCTTGACATCCAGTCCAGTATTGAGCCAGAGAAAACGAAGAAGAAGAGAAAGAAAAAGAACCCGTCTTCTCCGTTGCTCGTCACTACTTCTTCTGCACCAGGTAAACCCTAATTCTTTCGGTGAAGTATTGGAATGCATCGAATTTCAATGTGCGGCAGTCTGTGCTTGTTTATTTATTCGAATTTCTTTTATTGGATATTACTTGGGTGGAGACTGGTGCAAATTCAACTGAATTTTCCCCTCAAAATATCATTCGGCTTGAATGTGTAATTAACAAGTTGTTCCTAACTTGGCTTGGTTGCTGAGAAAACTGTCGGTTCGAATATGCTTTTATTTTCTCTAAGTTGCTTCAGTTTTTTATGTTTCATATTCTCATTGTTTTAAGAAAACAGAGCATTTCAATTTTGTAACAAGAACTGATTTTTTGTGGACATGTATGTTTGGGTGCAGCTTATTCATGTGGGAGAAAGACAGAGCAATATATTCCATAGCTCAAAATCAAACTCGTACAATAGTTTTCAGCATTGAAAAAGCATTGTTGTGAATTAGATTAAGATCACATTTGTTAAATCAACCCTCATAAGGGTTGCTCGGTGTATGCATCTTCTGGGTATGTCCCTCTTTGGTTCATTCAGTTACGTATACACATTTTATTGTTGGATTAAAGTTGGCTTTCTGTATGTAAGTTCTTTTGTCTTTAATTGAGCCATTTCTTTCCGTAGGACCATGCCTCGTAAAGGAAACTTCGGAGTTGATTATGATGATGACTACGATGCCTATGACGATTATGATTATGATTATGATGATGATTCCGCCATAAAAAATAATGGTTAGTGACTTTTTTAAATTGAATTTATTTCATTGTTTCACCCAGGCTTTATCTTGTTAGGTTGTGCCCTTAGTCGCATCTTCTTGAGGCTATTGCCATTGGTTGACAATGGCCATTTGATAGTGTATTTAAGTTTTATATTTCATTGACTAGAAGAGTGGGTAATCAGATCAGTTTCACTCTGCATGTTATTTTACAGGTTTTGGAGTAATTTTTCCCTTGCTTATTTCCCTTTTTGATACAAGTGTATATTGGCTTCAGTGATCTGTTGTGTTGGTTCAATCTTCAAAAAGCACAAAGGTTCAATTCACTTTTAGATTGAAAGATGTTTGTGCAATCTAGAAGATGTTGGCTTGTCCAATTTTTTTATTTTTTGAAAATCTCATATGATGCCATGCTACCTTGCAATCTGAAAAATGCTAGCTAAATTTGTAAATTGCGAAGTCTCTGTCAATAAATCCTTATTTATCTGTTTACATCGTTTGTTTACTAATAATTACCCTTCAGATATGCAGCTGTTGTGCTGATATTATACATGTTAACTGTTATACCAACTGCTCAACATGTAATTGCTTTAACAGGCAAAGCACTTGAGTCAAAGTGGGAAACTGAAAGGCCTGAGGTCTGGCGTTGTTCCATTTGCACGTACGACAATGAGGGGAGCATGTCTGCATGCGACATTTGTGGGGTTCTTCGAAACCCTGTGGTGAAAAGCAATAGTGATAAGAAAACAGGTAATAAGTGTATCATAGGCTCCACAATATAATTTTTGAGCTACTGTATGATTTTTATTTTTTGATTGGATTTCTGTGTGACAAGGACACTCCTTTTCCTTAGCCCTCGTTTCCTTTTTGCAATATAAGAAGAATTTGTATGTATTTTTGGTTTGCGTAAGGATACTATATTTAATCTAACTTTCATTTGAGATCACCCTTTGGGTGGATCTCATATGTTTCAGGCAAATATTTCTAGGTTAGTGTCCTTGTTACTCGGGTTTCATTTCAAGTTCATTGCATCCTATAAAAAACAAAATAAAAATCAAGTTCATTGCCCTTTTTTAGAGTAGATCTCTTTCATGCAGTTGAAGGCAGATGCAAAGATTCTGGAGCATCCATAATGGCCAAGTCTCTTTTTGCATCATTGCCGCGCCAGATACCCAAACAGGCTGTACTATTTCATCAGCAGAAAGATGATTTTGTGATAGAAGAGGGCAATAATTTCCACAAGCTTGGGGATTTCCAAGGACCTATCCATGAATTCTATAATGCTTTTAACATTCATAACAATCACCATATTAATATAGGTCTGCACCCTTTTCCATAAGATGATGTGGAGTAGAATTAGATCACCATTTTCACAGTTGAGAGATGCTTTTTAATCCAAGCATTGTACCATCTTGCTTCTTAAAAAATATCATTAGATATAGCTGTGACATATATCTTGCGACATCTAAGTTTAATTGCGTTGATGATACAGCTCCTTTCAAGTTTGATGTTCCATCCCCAGATGATTTGGTTTCTAATGGATTGTGGTCCTCCAGAACGGGTTCAAAAGGTATACTTTTCTTATTTTATCAAAGTTCCATTGTGATGTGAATTTTATTAATCACAACTTCAAGTCTATAGAGAAAAGTTCCCATATTAATATAGTAAGCTGTGGAGAGAGCTAGAGGAATGCTATTTTGAAATTTAAAAGTTTTATAGTGCTTATAATATAAGCTAACTTATGATATAAAAGTCTAGAAGTTCTTGCCAAACCTGGACAGAACTTTCCATGGCTTGAGCTTGTTTGGGGGTCTTCAACAATGGGTTGTTTCAGGCCCGTAATTGAGAAACTGCTTGGTTGGTTCTGGACTGAGAAGAAACCTGCTACCATAACTGATTGCATATAATATTTGCCTAGTGCACTAAGAGGTTCTTTTAATCATCTATTTTTTAGAAGACTACATGCTCTATTGGTCATTTTTCTAAAATGCATTTGTTTAGCTTTTCTGAGATTAGATGTTTGATACGGTCTTCTACTGTGTTTTACTTGCAGCCAGTGTTAGTGACTTGAAATCTTCAAAAGTTTCCTCGAAGGTTGCTAAGAAGAGTGGTGCAATTAGTGTACAATCAAGTGCTGAATGGTCAGATAGCTCCTCTGCAATAGGGCAAACAAGCAAACAAGATAGATTTGATGAGGGAAACCAGTTGGAGAATCGGACAGTTAGCTATCACGATGGAAGTAGTGACATAATTACTTTACAAGCAAATGGTAGATTGTCTGATAGTTCGTCAGCGTCGCAGCCAAGAAGCAGACATGACAGTGTGGATGAGAGCACAAATTCTTCTGTGATTAGGGGCAAGCAGCAGAGTGTTACCAGTGGCTTGAAAAATTTGGATTTGGATGCTAGATCTGGATCTTCTAATAATGTTAATGTTAGAGGATCTCATTCACAAGCGGACTACAAACCTGAAAAGTGGATGCTCCCTGACCAAGCTGTAGATACACTGACTCAACTAAATCTTGCAATAGTAAGCCACTTGATTATGGTCTTATAATCCCATTCTTCCTCCTCCTATTATTACTAATACTACTTCATAGGAAATGAAGCCAATTTTTATTTCACTTGTTATTGTAGGTTGGCCATGTTGATTCTGGAAAATCAACACTCTCAGGTAGACTGCTTCATCTTTTGGGAAGGATATCTAAAAAAGAAATGCACAAATATGAGAAAGAGGCGAAGTTACAGGTAACCTCATTGCAATTTTGTATTTGAGTGTTTCGGAACCTTGAATCTTGTGTTCAACTTGGGTTCATGATTTAATCAGGGTAAGGGCTCTTTTGCATATGCTTGGGCATTGGACGAGAGTGCAGAAGAAAGGGAAAGAGGAATAACTATGACAGTGGCCGTTGCATACTTTGATTCCAGAAAATATCATGTTGTTGTGCTTGACTCCCCTGGCCATAAAGATTTTGTTCCAAACATGATATCTGGGGCAACACAAGCTGATGCTGCGATACTTCTCATAGATGCTTCAGTTGGCGCATTCGAAGCTGGTGTGGATGGTAGCAAGGGACAGACAAAGGAGCATGCACAACTTATCAGAAGCTTTGGTGTTGATCAAATTATAGTTGCTGTGAACAAGATGGATATTGTTGAGTACTCCAAGGATCGGTTTGATTTGATTAAACAGAGACTTGGAACATTTCTCCGTTCCTGTGGCTTCAAAGATTCTTTGGTGTCTTGGATTCCACTGAGTGCCATGGAAAATCAGAATTTGGTAGCAGCTCCTTCTGATGCCCGTTTTTCTTCTTGGTGAGTTTTCGTACTTTTTCATCTATTCAAAATCACTACTGATGATGGATACGAGAAGAAAAGTAGTATTTATTTTATACGCCGGAGCAAACTTAGAAATCAAGATTATCTTATTTAGTTTCTATTTATTAGTTTTACAATGTGAGTATTAGTTTATTAGTTGGCTTAGTTATAGGGTCTAATATTAGGGTATTGCAGATTTTTGTTTTTATGGAATTTTTCCCTCTCTCGTAGGATCTTAATCTTTTACTTATGTGAACTCTTCAGATCATTTGGAAGCCATTATATTGAAAATAATGGGATAGTAACTTGTTTTATGTAAAATACCTTCTTTAGGGCCCAAATAATACTCACCTTAAGAAGTAGATAATGTAGCATCTTAATGAAATTTGTTGGAGAACTTTTCCTTATGTGCAGCTGTTATTGTAAATGAAAAATAGTCTGAGGTAACTGAAATGCAGGTACCATGGACCTTACCTGTTGGATGCAATTGATTCCCTCCAACCTCCCACAAGAGAGTTTTCAAAGCCACTGCTCATGCCTATATGTGATGTCATTAAATCTTCTTCACAAGGACAGGTATCTGCTTGTGGTAAATTGGAAGCAGGAGCTCTCCGAAGTGGATTCAAGGTATGTTGGTGGGTAGTACTAGATGTTGTTGTGAGTAATCTAACTAAAAGTTTGGTCCCTTCCCAAATGGATAGTTCAGTGAATCAGTTAAAACCATAGATTTCATATATTCAAGAATATCCCCGCACATGTACATACTTACATGTAAGTACGCATATGAGAAAATATTCTCTTATCAGACTGGTTGATGATCCGCATTCTTTGCTATTGATCAGGTGGATCGTGTTTGAAACTTTAAATGTGTGGTCTGAATTAACAGTCTGACAAGAGAACCATTTCCAATGAAATGGAACAGTACATTCACACAATTGGATTTCATTGGTGTGGTCTAAATTAACAGTCTGACAAGAGAACATTGTCCTGTGTATAAACAATTCCAATAAAATCCAATTGTACGTTCAAGCAATTGGGTTTAATAGGAATTGCTTATACTTGTATAGCAACAGTTTATTGCTCTGTGGTTTTTATTGACGTGAGCTATTGAATTGGCTGTCTCTGTCTCTTTTGTTATTTCTTGGATAAAGTTGATCCATACGATTTGATGACAGGCTCATGTATATTCTAATGCAAGTAATCCATTTTATAATCAGATTTCTGGTCTAACCAAATCAATTATATATGTGAACAGTTCCTTTGCTCCACTACCCTTGTGTCTTTCCTTGCACTGTAGCCATAATCAGTTAATTGTGTAGGTTCTGGTTATGCCTTCGGGAGAATTAGGGACCGTACGCTCTTTAGAACGTGACTCTCAGGCTTGTGTAATTGCGAGAGCTGGAGACAATGTGGCTGTTACTCTGCAAGGCATAGATGGAGGTCATGTGATGGCAGGAGGTGTGCTCTGTCACCCTGGTTTCCCAGTTGCAGTTGCAAAACATTTGGAATTGAAGGTGCTGGTTTTGGATGTTACAACCCCAATTTTAATTGGCTCTCAGGTTTGTATTTTATTTGCGTGACAAATTACTTTGCTGTCTGCGTCACTGTTGTTTTATGGAAAGCGATCTAATATGACTGGAATGAGCAGTTGGAATTTCACATACACCATGCAAAGGAGGCTGCCAGAGTTATAAAAATATCGTCATTACTTGATCCCAAGACTGGCAAAGTGACAAGAAAGGCTCCTCGCTGTCTTACAGCAAAGCAGAACGCCATTGTAGAGGTGAATAAGATCAAAAGCATTGCTTGCTGTTTTGCAGGTTAATTGTACTGTACTTTTGGTATCAATAATAACCGATCCTTTCCTGCTCTTATTTCAGGTTGTTTTGCACCAGCCAGTTTGTGTGGAAGAGTTCTCTAATTCTAGAGCCCTTGGGAGGGCATTTTTAAGGGCATTAGGAAGCACTATTGCTGTTGGCATTGTAACCCGGATTATAGAGGAGCAGAAATAGTTCATTCACCGTTCCGGTTGTGCAGGGAGAATATGATCAAATGGTCATACACTCATATACCAACCCGCAATGGCGTTTCAGGGTTTAGGTCAGTTTTAGAAGTGGTTTTATTTTGGGGTTGAATTGTTTTCTTTATAACAATTTTGGGGTTTGGTTGTTGTATGTGCATTAAGCAGTCTCGGTTCATAACTTCATATACGCATGTACACCACACCAAGTGGTTTGTACTTTGTAGAGGACTAATTTGTAAAATTTATTGGTTCTTTCATGCATAGTGGTTAATATAAGGTCTACAATATTAATTATGTAAAATCAAAATTCATATTTGTCAATTTTTCTTTTCCGTTTCATTTTCCTTTGGCAAGAGAGAGAAGAATAAAATGGTTTCTTCTCCCTTTCATTTTAAGTTATTTCTACAACCAATTTGTGAAAGTCATTGCTCATTGGTGTGTAATTTTCTCATCTATTTTATGTTCTTATTGATTAAAAAAAACTTTTTATGTTATTTTTAAACTAGAAAATTCGAAGCCCGCAATTATTTACAAACTATTTACGTTTGAGCGGATCCAAATCGCATGCAAACTACAGGGAAATATCATTCTAGGGTTAATAGTTCACATTTAAAGGTTGACTATCTTTTATTCTTCCTTAAAAAAATGTTGTGGAATTCAATATTTTTTAAAATTTCTCTAACTCTCTAGCACGAGATGAAATCCATGATAGCATAAGATCTATATGAAATTCGATTGATGTGAGAGAATTGAGAGGAAAAAAAAAAGATTTGGTTCCTTTATTCGGTTCTCATTCTAATTACAATAGTTAGGTATTAAAATCAGCCACTTGTCATTTTTAATACATAATCTTTCAATAAACAATGTCATAAGAGATCATGAAAATCGACTAACACTTGCACATCTAATAAATATTATTGAAAGCTTCAATATTATTTTTTCTTTTTTTGGTGTTTCAATATTTTGTTGTTGACTGCGAAAATGACATTTTATTACACAAGAAAATGATAAATAAAAAAATTAAATTTTTTTTATAAAAAAAACAGTGGTATTTGACTTTGGAGTTTGGGGAAATGATGAATTGCAAGGAGCTTGACTTTTTGGAACATGCAAGTACTTAAACCGGGTTACCGCCCACCAAAGTGGGTACAACTCCACACCTCACATGCAAGTCAATTTGATCGATGTTTTTTTTGGGTCAACTTTGGTTGATGTTTAATGAACCATGACATAATAAAAAGCAACTTTTTCTAATAATGACAAAATGAAGCTCTTAAACCCCAACAAAATGATAGAAAACGAAATTATTACTATGATTTACTTTTATGTTGCTTATCGATTTATATTGATCAATCATTTAGATATTATTATAATTCAGTCACGCTTAGTATTATTGCTTAGTAATATCTGAAAATCTCTTAAGCAGGATATCGTATTTACTGTATTGACCATATTACTGATCATCTCTCTAATACGAGGAGTGCAAATAATAAATAAGAAAGTATTTCCCTAATCATTCCTATTATTAATTTAAAAACACAATATATTAAACAAGAAACAAGACCTTTTTTTTTATGTATGTGGAATATACACATGTATGTAAATACATTAATTATCAAATATAGTAACTAATTGAAGGAAAAACAAAATTGCAGGCCTATAGAATATACCCAAAAAGAAAAACAAATTTTATGGTTTAAGCAGCAGACAATCCATAATCCACTCCCCACATATGAAAAAAAAGAAGTTCAGTGTGAATGGCTTGCTAGCCTAATGGATTCTGTCACTGTCACATGAGCTTGGTCAAAGAAGCATAAGGGTATGTTAGTCATTTTACCAACAAATTTGGATGCATAATTTGCCTTTTATATATCATTCTTTTGGGAAAGAAAAAAAAAAGGAAGAAAGAGAAAGAGACCCTACCTACTCCTCAGAAAACTGACCTCTCTCCCCAATCACACACGCATAAAGGAAGAGAGACCAAGAATGCTCTCTTTTACTCTCATAAAATTAAACAAAACAAAAAGAAAAGGAAATTAAAATTCTCTCATTCCCTGCCTCTCTCTGTCTCTACACAGAGGGGTTTTGCATTTTTCAATCGAAGATTCTCACATATTAGGTGAGTCAGGTTGCAAATTTTGTGTCTCAGTTTCTGGGTTTCGTTTTTCTCTTCCAATTTTTATTGTTGTGCCTCAATTTTTGGCCTTTTTTAATTTAAGTGAATACCCATTAGCGTAAATGTTTCATCCTTTAACATTTCATCAATGATTTTGCTGCCTTGGTCGTTTTGTTGGATCATTTGCCAGTTGACTGAATACCCAAGTCCTGGTTTGATCAGTTGTGCTTGTGTGTGTTGTGTGATTGCTTATTGATTCTGATTCATATTTGCTCAGAATAACTATGAATCTTTGGTGTTTATGCAGGTTTAATCAATTTATTTAATGTCAATAATTTTGGATTGATTAGTTTGTTATTGACCCCATTTCAGCTTCATGGATAGTTTCGAATCGTTAGAGTTGTTGCTTGGTTTGCTAGTATGTATGAAGCGTACGGGTAATGGGTTATTGAATTTGATTAAAGTCAAATACTAGTCTTAAATTATGCTGAAGAAGTTGCTTATTGAAATTGATTTTCCTGTGGTGGCTGTTTGCGCCTGTTGACTTTTATTTTGGTTGTTCTATTCAACTCTAAACCTGAAGAATTGGAGATAAACATACCGCGTAACATCTTGGCTACTAAAACCAACTCAGAAGAATTAAATAGATTGATCTTATACATATATATTATTGTGTTCTATATTGTTTGGTTACTCAGCTTTGCTAAATCTATATAGTAGGTCGTGGCTGCTTACAAAGATAAAAAGAAATGTCTTACTGAACATGTTTTACAGGCCTTTGTTCAAAACTTTTTAGTCCGGATTCTCTGCGAAGCCTACTTTTCTTGCTATCATGCTGAACATTTAGGTCATAGATAAAGGTAATATGCTAATCTAAGGGCAGTTTTGTGAGGTTTTTTTTACTGGTTTGAGTTTTGTGTTGTTCAAAACTGGTGTTTCTTGGCTCACTACAATCTAATATTCCTTCGGTTTATGTCCTTTATAAGGTTCCTCTAATGTGCTGTAATAACTCCAGTCAGTGGAAATTTTGTTTTTAATTATAGGTCAGAGTATAGAATGTAGGGAACAATTTTGCAGTTCTTCATATGGCTTGCGTTTCACCATCCATCCATACTTATTGTGATCATTTACAGCCTTGTGTAGGATACTATCATATGGGATAAGTGACTGTTGACCTGGAAGATTGTGTAGTTCATTCTCAGAATTCCCATTGGTTAAGTGGTGTGTCTGATCCAAGTGTGGGGTGCATTGTCATGTGCTTGTGCTAATTCTAAATAATAGCCCCCTTCATGGCCTTTAAAGCTTCTAATGAAAGAGGAGTTGGGCTTCAACCCAGTTCATTCAATATGGAAGATGTTGAATTAAATACAAATTGGGAAGATGTGACTTGTCCTATATGTTTGGATTTCCCTCACAACGGTGTACTCCTTCAGTGCTCATCTTATGAGAAAGGATGCCATGCTTTTGTTTGTGATACAAACCACTTACACTCCAATTGTTTAGACCGTTTCAAAAGTGCATATGGTATGTCATCTCCTTCAAAATCTGATGTGAGTCCTGCAGTAAATACTGAACAAATGGCATCAGAAGAAGATTGCAGGCCTACTTGTCCCTTGTGTAGGGGGGAAGTTACTGGGTGGGTGGTTGTTGACAAGGCTCGTAGACATCTAGATGTGAAGAAGCGTTGTTGTGAGGAACATCAATGTACGTTTATGGGTACATACTTGGAATTACAAAAACATGCTCAACTAGAGCATCCTCATTCTCGTCCTTCAAAAATTGATCCTGCTCGGCAGCTTGATTGGGATAATTTCCAGCAGTCCTCCGAGATCATAGATGTTTTGAGCACTATTCATTCGGAAGTCCCTCGTGGGGTGGTTTTAGGAGACTATGTGATTGAATATGGTGATGATGAGACTGGAGATGAGTTTGAGGACTTCCATGGGGACGAACGTAACTGGTGGACCTCCTGTATCTTATATCAGGTTTTTGATAACTTACGAAATTCTAGAAACAGAAGAAGGTCAAGAGTTGGTGACGCAAGAAGAGGAAGTCGCCGAGCAAGCTATGATAATTCGAATTCTGATGAAGGTTCTGTGACATCTGTTGAATTCCCTGAGTATAGAGCAGATGAGACTGATGATGATTTTATGAGTTCAAATGGCTCCTCCAGGGGTGGCTCCAGTCATCGAAGGTTTGTGATGTTTCTTTTTCATTCTTGTATCTTTGGATTTTAATCTTTGCCTTCATGATTTGGCTGATAGTATCTTTCTATTTACAGTTGTGTTTGTACATCAACTTTTATGAATTAAATTGGACTGCATAACTTATCATTTAATGTCATATATCCCCACCTAGTCATGGCAAGGACACCTGCTGCAAGAAATCTAGTACACCATCTTACTGAAATAAACCTAAACAATGCACCATATGATTCATTTTCTCGTTGGACTAGCTACCTGTGCCAGTAGGAATCTCTTTAAGTGGGGGTTTGGAGAGCTCAGCACTTGCACATGCGCATACTAACTGTTGAGCTTTATTGCTCTCATTTAAGTTTTGTAAGAGTAGGTAGAGTTTATTGGTTTCTAGTCTTTACCTAAAACTTATTTGCATATTGCTCTTTTATTTGCAGTTCACGTAGACGTCGTTCTCGCTTCTATGACAATTAGGTATGCTCTACTCATGGATCTTATGCATCCTCCTTTGTGCAGGTCAAGTTTTCCCTGCAATGGAAAACTTTTCATGAAGTAATCTGTCTATACCAGTATATAAAAAATAAATAAAAGCCAACTCATTTTCTGTGTACAGTACATCTATCAATTCCATGAATTTTAACACTATTTTGTGAACAAGTAAATCTCATTAGATCTTGTGGCAGTGCTTAAATAGAGTAGAAGTGAAGGGGCAAGAAAGAGATCCATTGGAAGGAAGTGGAAGGCACCGGCATGCTTGCTGTGGATCTCTTCAGTAGTTTGTTTACGTGTAAAAGCAAGCTACATCTGGATTGTATATTTTTAGATCTGCAATGAGATGTGCTGATTGGACATTACATGACACATCTATTGGTTCCATGGGTCCCCTTTGTTGCTTAAAAGTATAACCTTTGCTTCATATCTTATTAATATGTGGATTAGTTTAGTGTTTACTGTTTAGTCACCAAAATCTCCTTCCCACCTTCTCACTCACACTCTCTCTACACTCGTTAGTCTTTAAGCTTATTTTCTCAGCACACCTATTAAAGTTTTAAAATTAATATTTTCTTTTTATTTACCTTTATAATCCTGAAAATATGCATGGCTGAAAATCTTCTTTTGCTTGGCGACGATGATGTGATTGGATTTTTTTCTTCCTGTCTTTTTTCTTTCTCAAATCGATAATTTTCTTTTTGCTAACATCAGGAAGGGGGAGGGGGCTATTTGTTATAAACACGACCAAGGTGTCATGGGGATTCGATATGCATGTCAAGACCCTTTTTCACTGGACATTGGCTAAACTTTGTTGGCCAAATCAATAATTTTCTTATTAAATGTTTAAGGTAGAGAACAAATTAGTATGTAATTACATTTTAGAGTCACCAATTTATATCAGCATCTTTTTCTTTCTACCGAATTATTCTCTTCCGCCTATGTTCCAAAGACAAAGACATCTCTCTTGTTACAGCATATTCAATGATGCCATTTTGCGTGGGATTTCTTAAAAAATGAGCATCAACAATCATGCTCCTTAATTTTTAGTTAAAATTTAATTAAAAATACTATAAAGCTATTTTAAGAACTCCTTATAAAATTTCAACTCTAACTATGCTCCCTAGTTTAGAAAATCATAAATGATTTATTTCTTTTTTTTTTCTTTTTCTTTTTTTGGATCTAAACCATGAGGTGGTTCTGGATGTGCCCTAATTATGGGTGGCACCTTTAAGCCTTAACCACAACCCAGACTAATCCCCACTCACACCGGGTCGGCCCGTAAGGGGTAAAGTGTTGGCCAAAGTGGTGACTCCGTACGAGAGCAGGGATCGAACCCCTGACCTCTCTTAAGGAATGAGAGTGCCGAATTACTCACACCAACCACCTTGGTTGATTTATTTCTTTTTTTAGTTTAGCATAAATGCTCCCTCTTCATATAAAATAATAATAAAAAATATTTAACAGTAAGAGCATCCACAATGGACTCCATAAACCAATAGGACAAAGCACATATTAAGGAGCCAAATCTTCCCAGAAGATAACCATAAATAAATTTATAAAAAATTTAAATTTTTTTGAAAAAAAAACCAGAAATAAAGAAGTATCTCCTGTGAATTAACATAAATATTAAAATTGTTTTTCTAATTATGTAGAAAGAAAATATATATATTTCGTACAAAAACATAGACATTCATACCATAACACTTGCAAAATATTGCTATTGGTAAATTGTAGTTCATACAAAAGAAATCTTGACACTTCCTATGAATACTCAAACGGTCTTAAACAACCCACCCAAGATACTTAATAGTGCTTACTGGAACTTTAGGCCTCCAACATTCATTCAACTCTAGAAATAGGAGTCCTTGAGGACTAATATGTGCAATTCTTGGGCAGGTTCCGAATGACGTTGCTTTTCATTCCCATCTTACTGCGCATAGCCTCCACTCCCGATCTTCTCATTTCCTTCAGTACCTTCATCCTGACCATTCGTTCTTTTGACTGCACAGTCGCCAACCCCATGCTCTTGTACCTGAAAATCAGAACACAACTTCTGTCACCACATGATTTGTTTTCTTTATTTATTTCCAATGTGAATATAGGGGAAGGCTCGATCCAAATTGTTTACTCAAACTATAGAGAATACCCAGCATAAGGGATTAGAACAAACCTTGAGGCTAATGCAGCTGTAATGGCGGTACCATTTGTAGGTGATGGGCGCAGCTTCTGGCGATAATAGCGCAAATATTCCCGGGAACCAAGTGTTTTGGTTGATGTGCCATCATCAGATCGTCTAGTAATGATGAGCTCAGAGCCACCACTCCCAAGTTCTACGCTGTTTGCCATATCACCTGATACAACCAATTGTTTGCCAGCCTCATCCACATAACTGAAAACCAAGACAGAAGTAGTTCAGCTAAGAGATACCAAGACATATAGAAGAAAAGTAATGCTTACAACAAATAACATAACACAATAGCCATTGACAAAATTGAATAACCTGCTGCTGTAATCATAGAACTCTTCTAACTCGGCTTCTTCTTCATCGTCACCATCGCCATAATGTACCTTGCAATGGCTTTTTGCCGACATATGCTTCCTAACTGCTTCCAAACTGTTAAAAGGATGGCGCCTATCATTGCAGTACAGACACATAAGATCCCTTTTAACCTGAAAATTTAAGATGTAAAGAGTCAACCAATTTCTGAAGAAAAAGCCAAAATGGGAACAAGTTTCTCCAGGAAAAGAACATAGAAGGTATTTCAGTACCTTAAGACCAAGATAAGTAAGGAGGCCTTTTGGATCCTTTAAATACTCAATATCAGGAATGAAGAATCCATGTTGTTTGTGCATGTGAACCATGCAGCTTTCAATGGTATCATGCTCTAGATCGCACATAAAGCAACAGGATGGATCCAACTCCTCAAAGTCATCTTCATCCATATCCTCATTGGAGGCATGCTCATCTACGTTCATTTCAGTCAAAGATTTTGCAGTCTCACCAACCAAGTCTTCATCAGAATCAACCTCCTCCCACTCATCTTCACTTTCTTCAGTTTCCTCATCACTTTCCTGTCTTTTGGGGGGAGCTTTATTCACAACACGACTGGGAAGTGGCCTAATTATTGCCTTCTCTTCTTGATCACTGGTCCCTTGAGAGGCCCTCAGAATGTGACTTCGTGATTTGAGATGCTCAGCATGAGCCTTAGAACTTCTATACCCTTTGCCACAAAGACCACAACTGTAGAGCATCGGGGTTTCACTTAAACCGTTTTTCTCCTGGGCGAGTGCATCTTGTCTTGCTATAAATAATGTTTCTGTCACCCCGGGAACACCGGCTACCTGATTATTTTAAAGAATACTTCAGAATTTATTAAAGATAATCAAACATGTATGTAATAATGTAAGTGAACACGATGCTGCGCTAGCATGCCATAATATACAACATTCAATAAAAGAATTTCATCAAGTGAGTACTAACAAGACGACACCATTTGTAGCCAATGTCAAATTAATTAATCGCAAACCAAAATAGAAGACAGAATCTATAATCCTCCTGTGGGCAAATGTGAATTTAAAGACAAAAATCTTAGACCACAGTCATAGACATGCCTGCATAAACTGATATTTGCTCACAGTCATAGACCAAAATCTTAGAATCCAAAGATTGGCATCTTAAACAATGAAGCATCCAAAAGACATCAGCAGGACCAAACTTAAACCAGCAATAAAGATTTCCAATATCTGTTTGAGATCCAATAAAAAAGGAAAGAAACTAAAACGCCTAACGAAACATATTTGCCCCAGAAAATTGGAATTCGTTTTCTTATTCCATCGTCTGGGAATTTCAAATCCCTTGCTTTTCCTATCTTAAACCAGCAGCGGATTGGGGGAATAATCAACAAATTGAACAAAAACAATCAAACTAAAACCCTAGAAATGATATATACGCAGATGAAAGAAGATGAAAATGGACGGTACCTTGCGCTTGAGATTGTAGCGGTGCCATTCAGACTTGTAATGGAGCTTTTGCTCCGCGTCGTCCACCAACTCTTTGTTGCAGGCGTTGCATGTTAGGCCTGGCATTCTCTCTCTGTCTGGCTATGGAGCTTCGCGCTGAAGAGTCGATGCGATTTTTCGCAGAGCCAAAGAAATGTTTAGGTTTGGATATGAAGGAGGCTGTCGCTGCGGCTTTGTGGGTTTTATGGGTCAAAGAAATGCGCGACGGCTCGCAGTCGGTCAGTTGGAAGCGATGCAAAGAGCGTCCACCAAGAGTTTGATTGCGCAAGCGCAACCCTCAGCATCAGAGAAGGTACTCATGGGCCTGAGTTTGGGCTCATACGTTTCAGGCCCAAGTTAAATCTGGCAAGGGCCCCTCCTTGTTATTGTTATTACAGTTTTTTCTTTTTATACAAGTGATATCGGGAGAAGGATGGTGAAATTTCTCACACGCACTATTAATGTGTCATGGGGTTCGAACATGAGACCACTGATTTGCAAATCAAAGTGCTTTTACAAATGATTTATCAGTCAATGATCTTGATTTTATTGGTCCTTTTTTAGTAATTTTGCATGCGTACGTTTCAATTGAAACCCACCCATCATGAGCATTTGGCTATTATTATGTGTTGCATGCATCAGCATATCATGACAACTATTAGTAGGTTTTCATTCTGATTATTGAATGTGATTCTTATCTTATCTTATCCTTGTTCAAAGAAAATATTGGACGAATAACTTCTCACAATAGTAGATATTGTATTTTGAACGTTTCACCAAATTCACTTTCTCATGTTACATATGTTTTCTTTTTAATCCAAAAAGAATTGAGAGAGGGTGCAATCGAACTTAGAACCTCAAATGCAAAGCACTTGAACTACAAACCCCTTTCTATAAGTACTGCTATATACCCACATGATCCAAAATTTGAAGGTATGGCAGCAAAGAAACCACATCACTCAAAAAACATTAATACGCTATCAATACTATAATATGTAACTTGCATTCATAGGGGACATGTTGATTTTTTTTTTCTTTCTAAAAAGATCATTAATTAATAACAAGGGATTTTGATATATACATATATATATATATATGTATATATCACTGTAGGACATATAGAATAATGGCACATATAAAGGGAATTGTGTCACATATAGAAAAAAATTATGAAATTATAAAAAATGGGTGGATTCTTGGACTACCAGAAAAAAAAAATTAAAATTGGTGGATTTTTTTTAGGGACAAAAATTGGGTGGATTAAAATAGATGATAAAGATACAAAATTTATGAAATTATAAATATACATATATTTTTTTTATGAAATGATAAAGATACATATATTGTCACTTCACGTGTCAATAAACAAAAGTTGGTAAAAAAAAATTGGTGCGTGTAGCATTATTATTTATCAATTTAAATATTAAGGAGGTGTTATTTGCCACATTAGTTGGGACTCAAATTGAGTGCAAATATTTGATGTCCCTAACATTACTGCTTCGTAAAACAGTGAAAGTTCATCTTCGTTATTTGAAATCACTATTCAATAAAGAAGGCAGTCATTCATTAGCTTGAAGATCTCCTCCATTCTGTATCTACCCAATTAATCGTAGGATCCACACTATTAGCTTGAAGTTATCATGGAGATTTCACGACATCCTTGCTGCCAAGAACATCCTAGTGTGTGAAGTGTGAACTCTTTAACAATACAAGTAGAAATCTTTAATTATCATCTTAAAAATATAATTAAATACATAGATTAACCCAATATCACCAACTTATAAAGCCGGGAGATAAAAACATTATTTAAATTTTACACACGAATAAAAACAACTTAGTCGAAGAATGTCATAAGTTGACTTAATGAATAATGATTGATAACTCATTATTACGTGAGTAGTTATTATTTGTAGTGAGTTTGATACCTATGATAGATAGCTCATTACGATGACATAACATTGTGGCCCCGTTTGGTTCACGGAATGAATTTGATGGGAAATTATTTCCCAAGGGATGGGAAATGGTGATTCCTTTTTCATGTTTGGTAATGCCGGGAAAGTGACCCGGAAATATCACTTTATTTCCTTTCCTATGTTTGTTTTGAGTATGAATGGAAAACAAATTTTGTTTAGTTTCCCAATTGTACCCTTATTAAAATAATAAAAAAATACCAATAATTGTTGGATAAAAACTGTAATTATGAATTGTTAGTAAGGACTCTATGTTTGTTTTGAGTATGAATGGAAAACAAATTTTGTTTAGTTTCCAATTGTACCCTTATTAAAATAATAAAAAAATACCAATAATTGTTGGATAAAAACTGTAATTATGAATTGTTAGTAAGGACAAATTAGTCAAAAAAAAAGTTAGTCTTACTTTCCCATGGGAAGGGAAAGTGAAACCCAAGTAGGAAGGAAGGATTCACTTTCCCTCATACTTTCCCATGTGCTAGGCAACGCTTTCCCATGCCTGACTTACCAAACATGGGAAAGCAATTGATTTCCCATCTCCAAGATTCATTTCCCATGAACCAAATGCAGTGTGATGAGTAAAAAAAATATATCTTTCTACAAAGATCTTTGTGAATATGATTTATTTCTTGTTTGAAAGCTGTCCACGTGTCCTCGAATTAACAAGGTTGTGTTGAGTCGCACTAATCCCTGCGCAGACAAAAATCCAAATAATAATGATGATAATTAATAATAATAATAACCGCTAGAAACCTAAAAAACGAATTGAATCTCCCGAAGGGACAGAAATTGCGAAACACACACAAACACAAAACACCCTTTTTAACCTCTCTCTCTCTCTCTCTCTTCTCTCTCTTTACAACTAACTCTTCTATCCCTTTCCCTCGTTCCCTCATTCCTATTCCCTCTCTTTTTGGCTTCTCGTCTCGCGCATGAGAGCGCATGGCCACCATTTCCAGATCCCGACGAGCCCTGGAGCCCCGATCTGGCGGGAAAATTGTCCGCCCTAGACGAGTTGCCAGTGCCAGGACTCCGTACGACCGGCCGAGATTGGCAAACCCTGGCCCCGAAAACCCTAATTGGTTCTCCAGGCTCATCTACTCCCCTACTCGCATGATTGCCAGCGGCGCTGGGAAGATAATTTCCTCTGTATTTAGTCCTGACTCTTCCTCCTCCTCTTCTTCAGGTACCCCAACCCAAGTGCCTGGCAGTTTTGTGATTTAGTAAAGCAAAAAGCTATCTTTTTGTTTTGGGTTTTTTCGTGCCATTGTTACTGGATTTTTGTGTTTGATTTTTCAGAGGATGGTACTGACTACGAAGATGTTGATGATGATGATATTTCTACTCAAGAAGATGATGGACTGAAGAAGGTAATAGCTCTAAATGTTGCTTATTCTGTTTTATTGTAGGTGTCATTATTCTTAAAGTTGGGCAATTCTTTGGAAGAACTTGCACTAGATATTTTTAACAGCTACATGATGCCAGTAGACTGTTTAACAAATTCAGTAAGCATGCAAATTGAGTGGGACTGATTGTTTCTGAGTGAAAGGAACTGAGATTTTTAACTGGAAAGGATGTGTTCTTTTTTTTCATTGCACTTGATATCTGTTCAAATTTGTTAGTTTTCCCATGATTGTGGTTTGCTGACTCTGAAGATAGTTGGTATAGTGCTTTTAAGTACCTGAATTGCTTAAGCTGAACAATTTTGTGAAGATTGCATCAGCACATCATATGATAAATATGATAAATTGGTAATACGACATGGGGTAACAGATTCCGTTATCCACACTGAAAACTCGATCCTTTGGGAGTTTCCATATATATTCACTTTTCTAGGGATTTGGATTCCACCTCACTTGGAATTTAGGGTATTTTCACGAGTGTAGTGGGCTCTGGCAGACTAGCACTTGAAATTATGGTTCCAAACAGAGGTTGTAGAAAACTAGTTTAGAATTTGTATACTCGTGGTAGGTTAGGGTTGTGGGGATGATTAGGAATAAAAAGGAGGTCGTGGAACTTTCCTTGCAGAAGTGAAGTTGGAGCTTTAAGCTGATTTTGACGAGTTATTTGAGAATTTTGTGGAAAAGCATGTGGTAGGGGATTTATTTGCGTAAGAGAAGGGATTTATCTGATACGGGGTTACCAAGAATTTTGAGAGGACAGGACTGTCCAGGGACTATGAACGGCAATACAGTATCTGTAGTCAAACTATTTATTTAAATTAAAAAATTTCTTTTAATATCGGAAACTTCTTTCAAGTTCCTTGTCATTTTAGGGTTTATAAGACAATTGTATATATGGCTTTTTTAGTTTCATTTCATGTTTACTACACATACAATATTGATTTTTGTGGTTGAATTAGAGGAATGGGACATCAGGAAAGATCAGTTTCTTTAGGAAGGAACCCCCAGCAACACTAGGGAAGAGCGAGAACAAGCATGTAATTGAACAACTGCTTATGCAGGAGACCTTCTCAAGGTAATGCTGCACTTCCCTGATATTAAAGATAACACATTGTACTTCTTTTTATATTTCACATTTGGACATGTACGTGTTTTATGCTTACATCATTTTTCTCCACTTCTTATATTAGCCATGTGTTCTGATTTGTTTTCCCTTGTGCTATAGTGCAAGTTTTTACAGAATATGTATCTTTATATTATCCTTGATTTATTTTCTGCATTTACCGTCTTAAGTTCCTATTTTATTTCCATGAATGTTAAGTTATTGAATCTTGTTTTATGCGCCAATGAATATTTCTTAAGGATTAATTTCTAACCTGGGTTCTCCTATCGAAGTAGAAAGTGGTTGTTCACGCTTCAAATTTAGGACATGCATTGAGTGATTGACGTTTCCTTCAATTTCTAAACTCCTTATCATGAATTTAGTGTTTGTGTGAGCACTATAGTGACTGGGTTGGTTTCAATTGGTCTTTTAGGGAGGTTCCCACAAATTGTTATGCATCATGCTACTTTTCTGCCAATTATTCTTCATTTCTATTAACTAGTTATTTGACTTCAACTTTGCCTTTGACATGACCAGGGAAGAATGTGATAGGTTAATAAAGATTATTAAATCAAGAGTCGTAGGTTTTACCACTGCTGAAGATGCAGAGAATACAAGACCAAGTGAGATACCTAACAAAACAGTTGGAAGTGAAAGTGGTTACAATTACAGGATTAAAAACATACAAATTATCCTTATTTGACTTACGGTGTTAATTGCATTGCAGATGTAGACACGCCTGATCTCTGCGGAACAGCTGTTACGGAGGCAAAAAAATGGTTGAAGGAGAAGAGGTTGGGATCAAGTTCAAAGTCAGATTCGGATCATGGAACCTGCACCTTAAATTCTCTTATGTTCCCACAAGTGAGTGTTCTTCCTCTGGTATTATCTCGTGGCTATCATGTGCTTTCTGTTTTTTCCCCCATGTCTGGATCCTTATCTTTGGAATAAAATCTTCCCTTATGTCGTAGTACAACCCTTTTCATTCAGATTTTGGTTGAAATAGGCAATTCTAAACTTTCTAATCTCTTGATGAAAGAAAACTACAAAGAAGATATATGCTACACCTTCTCTGCAAGTTTATGGTAGAAATTTGGTAGAGATACCAAAGTCTCTTGATATATTTCAATTTAGTACTTTCATTATATCATTATGTTTTATAAGCAAGGAAAGGAGGTTGAGTTTTCAATTTGATTCTGCTGGTGCAGGGGGCTGAAGACGAAGGTGGTTCACCAGTGGATGTAGCCAAGCTGTATATGCGGGCACGTCCTCCATGGGCATCTCCTTCTATTAAGCATGGAGAACTGAGATCTCCATCATCAACAGGGATGCAACTTTTCAATGAAGAAACCCCATATTCAATTGGTGGCAATTCTTTGTCTACATTGAAGGTACCATTTGGAATTTTTCTAGTCATATCTTTTTCATTTTTGAGTTTGTGACAAGTAGGACTTGGACTGTACACTCAAACTTATTGCTAATGGGAGGTTATTTACTCCTTCGTATGGATACCAGGTCCTGGGTAATGTTAAATGTGGCAGTTCTTTAAAAGAAAAGATTGAGGCTGGAGATAGATTTTCAAACTGAACAAAGACTAGCAATCCATTTTAGGATTGGATAATGTTTTGATATTTCAATTAGATGATGACTTTTTCTTGAATCAGGATTATGTGGGTTAGAGAAATTCTAGTATTTATGGTTCTGTGTAACTATGAACAGCAAGCAAGGGTGAGCTGCAAATTTAATGGAGAAAGTCTAGAATTTTGTAGTAACTAAAAAAAAGTCAGGTTTTGTTGTGTATGGCTTGGTTTTCCGGTTTGAATGCCCACCCATAGTGTATGCTGGGTCAAGTAATTATAGCTTGTATGGTTGTAAAATTCAGGGAAACCCTTGAATAAGGTCGTGATTCAATATTGATGCAAACAAGCTAAACATTAACCCTAAATGGATAAATATTGAGTAGAGTGGATCCACAATGACTCATCCATGTGTTAAGACAATGTTTTGGGTCCCAAGACAAGGCATTGGCACTCACATCTGGGTAAATGTTGAAGCATGAAAGGAAGTTTTTTCTCATATAACTGCAGAATGACCATTTATTAACAGTTAATGCAGATTAACAAATAACACATTGGAGGTTGATGTTGAACCACATATGTTTCTTTCTTCTTTTAGTAACTGTGGGGAGTTGTTGACACATTCTTTCTGTTTTCTTTGTTTTTAGTGTGAAACAGAAATGAGGAAATATCTTTTGGATTGGTAGAGAGAAATGCGGAGGTATTCTCTTTATTGATATTCTGATTGTGCATTCTGAAATTTCAATGCAGCTGAAAAGGGACTCCCGTGCCACTGGGTCCTGGAATATCCAGGAGGAAATACGAAGAGTGCGATCGAAGGCAACAGAAGAATTGCTGAGGTCCCTACCTTCGACAAGAATTGATTGGTCTGCATCTACTTTAGGAAATAGAAGTACCTCGGGTTATTTGGGGGATGGAAAACAAGAAGTTGAAACGGGAGATAAAATTCACAATTCTAAGAATTCCATAGGTGCAAACGTGAACTTGTCCTCTGGAGTAACTACATCCTTTGGCTCCAATGGTATGTTTTCTTTACTGGGTTGAACTAAATCTGTTAGTTTAGTCCAATACTCTATTGTCATCAATTTATGAATATATTGCATATATTTATATTTTATCAGAGCTGTTATTAGCCTTCCAAAATAGTCATCCTGCTCTCCTCCCTTAGTTTTTTAATCTCATTTTATTGATAGTACTCCCCTATTGAAATGATGTTAACACTCCCCTTTAATTTTCAGAAAATAGGAAAACTAAAATATAGGAAATCTAAGACATGGAACCGTATTTTCTGCTCTTTCAGTTTCGGAGAAGACACAGTATGGGTTGCAGAAAGAAGCTTTGCCACTTCCGGCTATTATCAGTTCTGAACAAAATCAGGTTCCCAAGAATTTCAGTATAGCCTATTATACATAATTTTTCTTTCTGTCTTTCAAAATGAGTTTTGATGAAGACTCTGAGCTACCAGATTCTTGTTATAACCTCTTATTTTCTTTTTATGAAGGATTCAGATGTCGCTGCAATTGATGGAAAAGGAGGTGCTTGTAATTTCCACTTTTATCTTTTGTTGACAGTGATTCAGATGGATTATATGTTTCTGCTGCACAGATGTGCCCACAGGCACACACATACACACATTCATATCAATACTACATATTCTAATTAATTTTCTACTCACTAAGTTTGTCCATCTAATAGGTTCTCAGAATGCCTTGGAAGGGGTGTTAACCACTGGAGAGCGACTTAAGGCATCTGAAGATATGAAGACTGCTCCCAGGTTATCCCTTTCCCACAATGGTAGCTTTATTAGCCAACCAAAACTTCCGTTAATTAATTCCTGTAGCATTTTCGCAAATCATTCAACGCATATGCAAAATGGTTATTAGAATACGGGTTTCCTCTAATTACAAGTTTATGTATGAATATCAGTTTGTAGCTTACTTAAAGATGTTGGTTATGCATGTCCGCTTGCAGTTTACTTAAAGGTGTCATATCTGTCTCTGATCTCAACATGATAAGGCATGGCAAACTTGTCTGGTAACATCAAACTCATTGTTTTCAAAGAACAGGGCTTCTGTGTTTAAGGAACGGTTCTAAATAAAACTTAAAAGTGGGAAAGAAATAGTTGAGAATCCATTTTCTAGCATCTGTGCTGCACCAGTTTGGATTGTGATTTTGATCTTTCCCTAAACCCCTCTTTTTTTCTTTTGCCCTTTGAGTTGGTCCGTAATTGTTTTGGCTTATAACATCTAATTCCCCTTGTATGTCACAGTGATACTGTTGCTGGTGATTTTGGCGGGCAGAAGAACTCTAATGGGACTGAACAGCGAAACACAGACATAGGAGGAACCGTACAAGGTAAATTCCCTTTTACCCTTCTGCTGCATGATTTATACTTGAGCACATTTTTGTGGCCGAAGAGTTATAGATCTACTGACTAACCTCAATTTACTTCTCAGTTGGAGATTCAAAATTACACGACATAATCTGTTCAACAACTGGAGAAGTGACTGGATCAAGAAGTGCTTATACCACAAATGGTTTCCCTTCTTCGGTAGCTAGGTAAGCAGTTGTTGATGCCATTGCTTTAGTGCTGCATCATCTACATAAATTTTTTAGTGAACTGGTTTCCTGTGTTTCAGTTTGTCCGCACCAGACTTGGGTATAGAAGAAAACCCTATACTTAATGGGGAAACTAATCCAGTCACTTCAAGCCATGAGAAGGTAGCTGTAGATCTCACTGTGGAGGAAGAAGCCCATGAGTTTTTCAACGATGCTACTGTCGAGGTCTCCAATAAAAATGAAAATAATGTTGATGGAACAAAGGAAAACGACGGCATGCCTTTGAGTGAAGCTAGTATTGAGGTACCTGAATCGATTGAAAATTATATGGATGTCACAAAGGACAATGATTTTGTTGCCACTGGCTCCCAAAACAGCTCTAGTATGCCCGATGAATATTTATCACAGGAGCTGACCCAGCCGAATTCAAAAAGCACCCCCGTCATTGAGAAGCAGAAGGGAAAGAGACTCAGCAGATACAACAGGAGAGGCAGGTCACGGGGCAAATGACACTGAATGAATTGTGGCTTTTGTACCTTACTGTATAATTTATTGTATTCTAGCCTTTGTAATTTGTCAATTTTTTTTATTTATGTTAACAAGGTAGGAACTACTGTTGGGAATTTTTATGTCATGGGATTTTAGTCTATGTTTAGCTAGACTTGAAAGGAAATTGTAGAGAATTTTCCAAATTGATTGGAATTGTGAAAACCACCTGTTTGAGTATGCACGATATGTTGACATTAAGTCCCATGCAAAGCACTCTTATAATTTTTGCCAAACATCGTTTTTGAAAGACAAGTGCTTTTAGCAGTTCCGAAAGCACTCCCAAATGAGTTTTAATTATTAAAAAATAAATTCTAATTATTAAAAAATAAAATGATGAAATATATGATAACATATTTTATTTTGCTCTACAAAGATAAAACAAAAATGGAAGGGACTTATTAGCTCAAGTGGTTAAGAGCATTTACTTTTACACTTGAAGTCCTAAGTTTGATTCATCCTTCCTTCACTATCGCTTGTATAAAAAAAGAAAGAAAATATTATATTTTGCTCTTTTGACATGCTATAGATAGTAGCCACAACCCATTGGGCTTTATCTTCTCCAATAGATCCCAAAAACCCAGCCCAGTGGCAATTTATTATTTCTATTTCCTTAGTGGAAATCGATTTCACTCGATTACGCCGAGTCAGTCACACTGGTACATTACATCAAAGCGAACGAAAAGTGTCTCAGAGTCAATTTCACAAACACCATGGACGCGCAAATAGCCCAGCAGACATGGGAGCTAGAGAACAACATAATCCCCATGGAGACGCCTCCGAGCGTGGCGAAGTCGAAGGCGGACCCGTCGGCCGACGCCATATTCTACTACGACGAGGCGGCGCAGGCCAAGTTCCAGCAAGAGAAGCCCTGGACCAACGACCCCCACTACTTCAAGCGCGTCAAGATCTCCGCCCTCGCGCTCTTGAAGATGGTCGTGCACGCCCGTTCCGGTGGGACCATCGAGGTCATGGGCCTCATGCAGGGCAAGACGGACGGTGACGCCATTATCGTAATGGACGCTTTTGCTTTGCCTGTTGAAGGGACTGAGACTAGGGTTAATGCTCAGGCCGATGCCTATGAGTACATGGTGGATTATTCCCAGACCAACAAGCAGGTCTGTGCTTCTTATCGTATTTTCTTTGTTCTTGTAATTTGTTATTATAGTTTTTAATGGTTTGGGGATGAATTTGAGGCCTTTGAGAAACCCTAATTGCTGTTGCGGTTGGGTTATTGCGTCATGGAATTGTTGCATTGGTGAAAATTGTTCAATATGATGTAAAAGACCTTAATGCCACTTTTAAAAATCCCTGATATCTGTTTCATTTTTGGCCTTTTTCTTTGGGTGGCTGTATAGAGACACTGTTTGGTTTGTGAGTAATAGGAAAGAGCTGGCTTGTGAACAAACTGTTGCATTGAATACAGTGTCTATATAACCCTCTTTTGTACATGGTTGCTAGGATTCTAGTGGGGCAAAATGTGATAAGCATAATTTCTCAAAGTCTTTGTTGTATTTTGTAGAGTAGAATTCTTCTATTAGAGTCCCATGTATTAGTTCTGTTTTTTTCAAGGTTAATCCTCTTACAGAGTATGTTATGGTATAGGCGGGGCGGTTGGAGAATGCGGTTGGGTGGTACCATTCTCATCCTGGTTATGGATGCTGGCTTTCGGGTATTGATGTTTCCACACAGATGCTAAACCAGCAATATCAGGAGCCCTTTTTGGCTGTTGTTATTGATCCAACTCGGACAGTGTCAGCTGGAAAGGTTGACATCGGTGCATTCAGGACATACCCAGACGGATATAAGCCTCCAGATGACCCTGTGTCCGAGTATCAGACCATTCCTCTGAACAAAATTGAGGACTTTGGTGTGCACTGTAAACAGGTTATTATGTTTTTATCCTACGGTTCTTTTGTGAAACTTTAGTTTGTTATTCTCTGAAACTCATTTGTATTTGTTTATGCAGTATTATTCTCTGGATATCACTTATTTCAAGTCTTCTCTTGACTGCCACCTCTTGGATCTTCTTTGGAACAAGTATTGGGTGAATACTCTTTCTTCCTCACCATTATTGGGCAATGGAGACTATGTTGCTGGACAAATTTCTGATCTAGGTACTTTCTTACCTGTTGCATATTGCCTATTCAAGTATTTCCATCGGTCATGCTCGTATTTTTTGGATATATTATTTTGCTGAATATTAAGTTGTCTCCTTTGCATCATCTCAGCTGAAAAACTGGAGCAAGCGGAAAATCATTTGTCTCATTCTCGCTTTGGGCCATTAATAACTCCCCCACAAAGAAAGAAGGAGGTAAATCTCTCTCTCTCTCTCTCTCTCTCTCTCTCTCTCTCTCTCTCGTTTGATTTAGAAGAAGAGCTGTCAATAAAATGGATTGTGATTCATATATTGAGGAACTGCTAAGAGGGAACTGTTACCCACATAGAGGTAGAGAAGGTTAGGGCTGGCAAATGGTATGGATAAAACACACCTTTAAAATTACATCATTCTATATGGCTATGCTTGTAGATGTCCATTGAAGTGTGAACATGGTGTCATTCTTCCTTTTCGTTCAGTTCTGTTCTTTTCTCTCTTTCATGAATACTGATAAATATGTGGATATATCAAGGAGAAAACAGAAAGATAAAAGACGCAATTATTTTCCCACCCTGAGAATCACTTGCATTTATGTTCGGTTTCCACTCCTTAAAAGGAAAAAAAACTTTGTTTTCCTACAAATTCAACTATTTAGCAGTATTGTACCAAATATTTTCTTCTCCTGTCCTTTTAGGTGGGTCCCACTTGGTCCCATAGACAGGCCATTTAGATCCAGGTGACCTTGGAAATGCATATCTGGTGATTTCATTTCTATGTAGGACAGAGTTGGGATTAAGAGGAAGATGTTACTATATTTTAATTTGTTTTGGTATCTTAATATTGTTTAACATTTTAATGTTGCTGGTTACCTCTTTTGCTGGTAATTTATTTGAGTCTATAATTTCAATGGCTTCATGAATTGCAGGAAGAATCACAACTTGCCAAAATTACTCGTGACAGTGCAAAGATAACTGTCGAGCAGGTGCACGGTCTGATGTCACAGGTAGCCCTGGCTTTGCCGATCTTCATATACCCTATGTGTGCTCTGAGTAGAAGGTTTTTGCAACAACAATTAGTTTTCATCTTGTCCGTTATTAACAAAGTTGCTCTTATCTGTTTTTGCTTAGGTTATCAAGGACATTCTTTTCAATTCTGTACGTCAATCCAACAAATCTCTCACACAGCCATCTCTCACAGAACCATCTGACCCTGAACCGATGGTTGAAAGTTGATTTGGACATTCTGGCTGGCGGAACAACCGTTATATGATGCTTTACTGCCTGAAGGAAGATGGAGTCCGGGTTACATTTTATGATCCTGATATTAGAATCCATTGTTGTTGAAATTCTGTTGCTTCCTACACTTTTGTAAATCCTCGAGGTGATGATGCTTAATTTTTTTGGAATTCCCATTTTGCTAATTCTAGTATCTATATTTTGTATTTGGTGGATTTCGACAAAATTAATCATTATATTGGAGTTAGGCTTTCGGAACTTTTAGCAGGGCTTTTAGAATTGGGTTGGGCAACAAGTCAACAACAAACAAATTGTCTTGCAATTCAAAATCTTTATTATATAGCCAGGTTTTTTCCTTTTTTCTTTTTTTTTCTCCTCTTTGGTCTGACTTTATACAGCCAATTTATATAGACGTTTTCATTTTTATTCTGGTTTCCCCACAGTTTCAAACAACATGTACCAAGAAAAGTCTTGATAACATGGTCATCAACAAAAGAGTAAAAATTCTTTATTGGGTTTGAATATGCATTTTTCCAGGATCATAGGCGCCACAAGCCAAGGAGATATCTTCAAACATCTGAGCATGCATAATGAGCTCCTCCTCTCGTACAAATTTTGACATGAGATGGTCAAGTGGGCCACTTTTCGTTTTGGTTCATTGCTAATTGAGCTGGAAATTTTAACAGATGGAGAGCACCATAACATCATCATAGGTTTTGAAGAGAACTTGAAAAAAGGACAGAAAGATAGGCCTAAAATTATAGATAGGCAGAGAAGAAAATGGATGGTTGGCAAGAAAGTGAAGCAAAATTGGATGACATAACTCATCATATATATATATGAAGGCAAAAGGCTAGAAGTAGCCAACGAGGCAGGAGGAAATAAATGAATGGACGCTATCTTGAGCAAAATAAGAGACACTTCATTTTATGGAGCAATTAGTGGCTTTCACATGCAAAGAAACAGAACCCTCGTGGGTCTTTTTCCTTTGTTGTAGGTTTCTACTTCTGCTAGATTACAATTTTTTATGCAGGTTCTGCTTCAAAATTGGGACCTCAACCCTAAAAGGACTAATGCCCATGCCCATCTTTTTCACCCCCACTTTCCCACTAGAGAGAAAAAGCCTAAACAAATCTTCCACTTTTTATCTTTAGTGGGTTTTTTGTGGAGTCTCCAAGCAAAAATCATGGCTCTCACGACTTTCCCCCAACTTCCTCTCTCTCTCTCTCTCTCTCTCTCCACCATTTTGTTAGGATTAGATTCTTACAAGATAACAAAAAGGTTGGTTCACAGGCAATGGTCATCTTTCAATGTAGCTAGCCTTGTTTTGCATACAACTTTCTTTGAGCTTGTGACATCTTCACATGCCGAGAACCCTCCACCACTAGGTTTAGGTGCCCTAGTGTTTAATTTTGTAGCCTACTATCTGGAAACATAATTGGAGAACAATTTCATGAGCTTAGCCTTTTCTTTTCCAAATAGAACAAAATGCTTTACATGTGCACTCTCTTCCCACCTCCTATTGTGCCTACCTATAATCAGTTACAAGGACAACTTTAGTTTGTGTCTCATATTGATCCATGTGACCCATCATCTTGCATACCCAACTTCATTTTTATCTTCTTTAATGTCTTGTCATACTTTGGGTGGCCTTCTCATGGTGTAAAATGTTTCTATATGACCCATATAATTGCATATGGATAGGGAGATGCTCTCTTTGCTTGTTTTCTTTTAGCATAATCTCAAGTATTGAAATGGGTGAATCATGTAATCTTTATGAAAATGAAATCTAACTAGTTTCAACATCTCTATTGACTTTATTAGGAGCATACTTTTTATATTTGGAAACTATGTCAAATTTAATTAATTTACATCTAAAATTCTCAATGAGTACTATTACAAAGTCAAATTCAAGATAAGAGGACCCCAAATTGGATTTGGGTACATCACAATCAATACATGTCCTAAGGAGAGGGCCACTATGGATGGGTCTAGGTCTTCACTGGATTTGGGTACGTAAGTTTCCAACTAGAACAGCCACACAATAAAATTTTAAAAATTTTATTAATTAATAAGTTCAAAAAATTATGTCCCCAAATTCAAATTCGTGTGTATTTCTAAGGAGGTTCCAACGATTTGGTCTGGTGCTACTTGATCACAATTTTATTAGATGAGATGAGAAATTGAATTCACATTTCATAAACGACGACTACTGATAAAATAAAAACATGTAAGAACTTTCCAAGGAAGGAAGCTCAAAATGACTTTGTAAAGTGAAGGCAGGGAGTAGGAGAGGAGGTCAGAAGGAATACTCATAAAATGCTCTACCCACTTAGCAAGTGGGTTGTCTAATCCCCATCAACTTCAAAAAATAGTTACATGTATGTGGGGACTTTCATTATTTCTGCCGTACAACACCAAGAACATTGCTCATTTCTTGGTAAAACATTTTGCAATTTACGGCTAGTACTTAAAATTATTGATGTCAAAGACTCTCTCTCTCTCTCTCTCTCTCAAAATTTGGATAGCCCACGCCTACTATTCTTCAGAATCTTCTTCCTAGCTAGTGGTGTGCAAAAAAGCATTGGTGCCAATAAAATTGGAGGTTATAGGCCTTCATCTTTAGCAACAGCAACAATTATTCTCATGGCATCTTTGCTCTCTACCTTTCTTTCTCTCATCGTTGTCTGTACTTCGATTTCTATGTTAATAATAAACTCTTCTTCTCATTGGTCCTGAGTGTCTTCATTTCAACTTTGAAGGAACCTAAATGAGGGAGGTAGGCCCTATGGAACCAAAACCTTGGACCATTTTTTTCCCTCAACATTTTTGCATAATGTTCTTGTTCTTGAATAAACCTATTTTGTTGTTATACAAGCGACTAGGGGAGGGGGATTACACAAATATTCATTGGGTGTCTAGACGCTTCGAACATTTGTCCACATAAGTGAAGGTGAAAGAGCTTAACCAACTAAACAATACCCAACATGCACAGTTAAATGCTGTTTAAAATCATCTCTAATTTAAAAACCATCTTGCATAAAATACCATTCAGTAAAGCTGTATGCATGAATATAATACAGGTGGGCCTAGCTCTCATATTGTAAAATAAGAAATTTTCCAATTCAATTAAATTGTAAACTGATTTTTTTTTTTCCTTTCAATTGGAAAGTTCCTTGTGTTACGGTGAACATTCTTTTTTATAGTACAGACTTGAAGTACAGACTTGAAGTACAGTGTTCCCTTCTTCTTTTTTGGCATGATGTTCCAAATTTCCAATGACTCATTGAGCCATTAGAAAATAAAACAATATTATTAAGATAAATATTTTTTGTTCCCTATCATTTGCCGAAATGGACTTAAATTAGAGGAGAAAGACCGCAAATTAGGTACTGACATACAAAAGGCAGGAGGTGATGAAGGTCATTTTGGAGGCTTCTTGTTAACGTCCATCAGACGTTGCTTCTTTCTCATTGTCATAATAAAGTGATTCCCTCTCAATTAGCTTAGCATCATCATCATCATCAATTTAACTACTCTACATAAATGAGACTATCCAAATGCAATTTCCTTACCTCTTTCGTATGGAACGATAAATTTCTTGGTGTCACAGTCATATTATGTGTTATTTGTCAATCACAGTTTGACATATACATAAATTTTCGTATTTGTGTTTTGAATGAGTTATTTTTGTAAATGTGTGATTCAAATATACAATTTAAGTTCTGCATGATATGAAATTAATTAGTCAACGTAAGTATAATTCTATTCAAATTACGTCTCAAATTATCCAAGAAGCCTAAAAAGAAGAAGCTTCAAGGGTTCTTCTCTATCTATCCATGAGTTCTGTGACATGTATATGGTTGTATTATTTTGACCAAACCTCCTAATATTCTTTGTGCCACTAAAATTTGGGTACCACATGAGTTATATATTCTATTTGCTTTTAGGTTTATCTTTTAAGTACTTTCTTTAAAAAGAAAAGTATTTGTAGTGCTCAATTTCAAATGTTTAATATTCCAATGAAGTTTGAGTAGTCTTACAAAAAAGTCGGACTACAAAAGCATCACGCCAAGGAACAGAAGTCTTAATCTCTATTATGATTTATGATTATGTACCTCACTCAATTAACATAAATCATAGATGTTTAGAAAATTTAGTTAGTGATGGTATTACGGTCACACGGTGCTTACTTTTCATTAAAAATGAGACTTATTTTCGCAGACTTACTTATATAATTAATTTCAACGTAATTTTTATTGACACAATAAAGAGTTAATTTGTAAATATTATACAAATAGTTATCATTTTCAAACTTAAAGATGATCACATTTTCAATGGAACAAGAAAACCTAGAATTGTGTATAAACTAAAATATTATATGTGCTAGGCGACTAAGACTTGGACGTCTGGCCTGGTATGCATTTCCATATGTGGGTCCCACCTGATTAAGGGTCAATTAGCCCTTGAAATCTCTGCCATGCCACCACACAAAAACAATTCGAATTAAAAAAATGCACACCAACTGTTTGAGAAAAAGCCGATTACGGCAGCGGGGCAGATTGATCTTCCAAAAGCCATATTGTATACATTGTCCTGCCTCGTGCAAAACGTAAATTCAATTCAAAGAAGGCCAATCTCATTCACAAGGTCATAGACACATGGTGTGGTGGAGGCTTTCCCAGTTACTACTAATTTAACCTACAAAAATATAAAAATTAAAGAAAGGTGGGTGTGGACTAGAAGAAACATTTGCACTTAAAAAAGGTAAAGTTTCAATTTGAAACTAACCCATGTGGAGTTAATTTACATTTTGTTAAGGAGCATGAGATACTATCAATTTAGTGATATTTTTGCTTTCAATATTTTTAAAAAATTTAAATTTGGATGGAGGGATTTCAAATCATGGATTTAGATGTCATTGTAAGGTGAAATTATTTGTTTAGACCGGTCACAATTTATGTATGCCAAAATTTAGACAAAAAAACAATTGAATTTCGAATAATTCATTCCTTGCATGTAGTGATTCCATATCCATTGAAAGAAATTGCATTCAATTTGACATGATTCTTGTTTTTAAAGCAAATTTTGCCATAATATATATATATATATATATATATATATATATATATATATATAATCTCCTTCTATTGAGGGACACCATTTAGGGTCCTCTACGAAAAAAAATTCAACAATCCAAACTATCTATTTTTTAATTCTACATTAATAGATCATCCTTGCAAAAAATTAGACAAATTGAAAACCGTTTCGACATCCAATTGTGTCATATAGAATTAATGAACACTATGCTTCAAGAAAGTAACTCAATTGAGTGGTCAAATGATATCGGATTCAAGTGATTTTTTGTAGGGATGACCTTTGAATGGTTATCTAAAAAATAGATGGTTTGGATAGCCCCAAATTAGGACAAGTGCCCAAATTTCATTTCTTAACACAACATTTCCATATATCATTTCCCATCCAAATTGGATACTATTTAAAAATGAAATCACGTTTCATTATTGTTGGCACTAAAAACTGGACAGATGGAGATGAGTGCAACTTACAAGCGAGATGGACGATCGAGAGATCGATTGAATGTTGGATGCCGATTCTTCCTGTCCTTGGATGCTGATCCAGCTCGTGAGGTCTATGGAACCGGTGTGGAACCAGCCTAAGACCCTCCGATGCCGAAGTAAGTTTGTTGTTTTAAGAGCTCTTACTGTTGACCATATAGAAGTATAAAAGTCAAGCTGAAAAGTCTTACCCCTGTATTGTAGTGGAGGGGCCTATTTATAGAGGGCATTTAGTATGCTCTTAGTGCTCATTTTCGATGTGGGACTCATGGGAGGGCATTCTGAGGTCGACACGAGTCTTTAGATATTTTGGGCGGGTACTTCGAGGTTAATTCTCTACAATCGGTAGGGGATGCCGATTGTAGACGAGTTGGGCTCGTAATGGCTGTTCGCAGCTTTGAGACAATGCCATCGGTGGCCGATGCCGATTGTCCGAGGCCTTGGGTACTTGGGTGAGTTTATAAGATCCACGTGTCGTTGTACGAGTGGAGAGTCAGATATGGTACAAACAATTATCAGATTAAGGGCCAGTTTGGCGTTGCTGTGCTGTGAAAAGAATCGTTGTTAGATTTGCTCTGAGAGAAAGCAATTTGGTGTTTGGTAAACTTTTTATTAAAAGTGTTATTGGTATAATAATCAGTTTCTAAGTGTTTGGTAAATTTTTTAGAAGAAATAAACATACTATGCCTCTTACTCGAGTCTTATGGCTTCTCAGGAGTGTGCTTCAATTGTTTCAACAAGAAAACATAATAGGAAGAATAGAAGAGATTCAAGAGAATGAGAACTCTGTGAAAGAGATGGCGTGAAGAAGCAAAGGGATGTGAAGGAGAAAACGCACGAAGAGATTGCGTGAAATAGATTGGGGTATTTTCGGAAGTTTGTGAATTTCATTAAACTCAGCGTCTCTTCGTAATTGATTCCCGTATAATCAGAAAATAAAAGCACCTCATTGGCTATTTTCCCTTATAACTTTCTCTCATAGCAATTTTTTACAATAAGTGATTTTCTTATTGTTTACCAAACGGGCTGGGCTTCCTAATTTTTTTTAAAAATCACTTATCACCCCAAATAAGCGATGCCAAACGGGCACTAAGTTAATGGAATTACGGGTAAACCTTGGTCAAATACCACTCTACTCATAGAAAATAATTTCAATTTGGACAATAAGAATTTTTTTTAAACAAAAAAAAAAAAAAACCACTTGTCGCCTTTTTTTTATTATAGGGTGTTGCTATTTGGACCATATTTATTGACCACCCTTCTAATATAGGTGGGTCCCACATACACTGGAAGAGCTATCACTATTAGAGATAGCAATCATCAATATTGTCTAAAAATTTGTAACAAAAATTTATAAAAAAAATTAAACTACAACCCACATCCAAGTGCACTCCCTAATTTGAATAATGTAATATGAAGCATAGATGAATAAACTTATTTTTATGTTTTTACACATGTTATGAATTAAGTTAATATTTTTTGGGTGCTGATTTTTCCACTCCCCTTTTGTCCACTTACACCCCCTTTTGTTTTTAAATTTGTTTTACTAGAACATACAAGAGAGTGTAAGTGAACAAAAGAGGAGTGGGAAAACTAGCCCCCTTAATGTTGTCTAAAAATTACTAATAAGAAGTTATAAAAGACTTATAAAAAGAAGAAAAAAAGGGACAGCCCGTCCCAACCCATGGGCGGGCTCAAGCATTGACATTTGAAACCTCAGCTCGATTCAAAAAATAAAAAAAGCTCGTGAAGCCCGTCTCGAGTCCAAAAATTTTAGGTCGGCCCGACCCAACCCAATAACAAACTCTAATTAGAGAGGTGGTCAGTAAATATGGTATAAATAGTATTATATATGTATATTGGAAATTAAATTCATCCATTTTATTTATATTTATATTTATTTTTGTTGGGAATTAAATTCATCCATTAAAAGTTTCACTTATTACCTTACAATATGCAATAGGATGAGATATTACTTAGCAAAACTATACAAAAAGCATTAGATAGTGTAATTGAAATAAATTAAATTAATGAAAGACAGTTGCAATCAATTATTCAATATCCATATTTGCCTTCATTTTCTACTATAACTACAAATATTTATAATGGATTGAGACAATTAAGCAAGGACAATGAAGGCAGCAAATTTATGCTACTTGAAACAGATTTTAAATATAATAAATACTCTTTTTTCATGATAAAAATAATAAATAATAAATATAGTTTATAACCCAAATTTCAGGTTTGTCTTTCCTAATTTTTCTGCCACAAAAGGGCATCGAATTCCAATACTCCGAAACGGCTTGGGTTGGAAACCATATACAAATAATTAATTAATCAATTCTTCCTTTTTTTTGGGGTCCAAAAATTAATACATTCATGAACAACATTTATGTCACCGGCTGACCGAGGACATGGAAGCTTCCTGCCTCGAGCAACCACAAGCTGACACGTATACCCCCGTTGAAAAGCATAAGATTAGAGAGTTAATGACGGCTTACGATGGACATAGATTTCCGTTATGAACAGTATTTATGTGACCCACGCGTGCACGTTTGTCGCGTCTTATTTACGCTCCAGTCCGCGGGAAAAGCTTTATGAGGTGGCAGATTTCAGCCTATTTTACTCAACTGCTTAATTGTAGCACCAAAATCGTATATAATTTTTATATAAAAACCAATATTCTATTTATAAGTTCGGTATGAAAAGGCAAACACTGAAATAGTGTTCAATTAAGGACATCAAATATGTTTACCAAATTTTATACACCAAATGATGTGACACTGTTTGATTGAATTAAATTTGTCATAATATAAGCGATAATTTAAATTATAAGGAGGGGTGTTCTTATGCACACTACCAAAATGTCATGATGATTCAAGCTTGAGACAACTGCTTTTCTAGTTATTACCTTATTTTTATTGAACTAGATCCCGTTGGCGAATCAATTTACTTAATGTTGTAACACTATAAATATGAATAATACATTTATACAATAAGCAAATAATTTAGTAAGAGAATAGTTATTAAAAATATATATATATATAATGGCCTTTATTCTCCAAGTTAAACACATGCAACCTGCTTTTGGGGAGGATAATATAATAGTATAGAAAACGCAACTCTTTCCAATGAGGTTGAACAGGAAAAGAAGAGAACATTTCTGGAAATTTGTCGGTCACTTCCGCAATTGTTTGCATACGTTACTGAGAAAAAATCTTTATTTTAAAATGCGTCCAACATTATTGTAAATAGAGTTGCATGATCAGAAATAAAATTATTTTTGGTAAGCAACAGAAAAAAAAAAACTAGCTTCAATCACAAGTGACGTAACAAGGTTGCAATTAATACATAGCTAATTTGTCTATTTAAAGTCTCAAATTGATATAATTTGCAGGTAATTTTATGTATTTTAAATTATTTTATTAATATTTTAATTATGGTCTCATTGTTTTTCGTCAAAGTTAGTAAGAGGGAGGAGAATTTTCTCACCCACACACTATCAAAGTAATTATGGGAGTTCGAGCATGAGACCACTTGTTTGCAAGTCAAAGTTCTTTTCCATTGCGATAAACCTTGTTGACAAAATAACTTAGTTTATCCAAATTTTATTTGTAAAGCTTATAAAAAAAAATTTAAAAATTTAAAAGAAAACAAAGAGTTCGATTGTTGAAGGGATTTGGGTAGAATTGTGCAACCTACCCTAAGAAGCTGCACCTTTCATAGTGGAACACTAGAACCGCATAAAGGAGGATGATATGGACTCAACCAGTTGCACTTTATGAGGTTATCGATCCATTTCGATATTCCATACGAAATTAAAATAATAAAATAATAAAAATAAGATCGATTTGGATTTTGTTACACATCTGTTTGGCCATTGATTATGTGTCGAATTCTAAATCAAATAGCAAAGTCTATATCAAACACAATTTTATATGTAGAAAAAAATAATTAAGAAAGAGTTTAGTTTTATATATATATAATCTTATACAATACAACAACAGAGAATGGTAGGTCTCATGAGAAATTTATATTTATTAGAAAAACAGGACATGGCTTTGCTTGACTATTTTCAGTGTTGCAAATGCCTTAAAATAATCTCAGCCATAGCAGCTTTGTGATGACATGATGGAAACCTTAAATATGTTGGGATTATGTTTCTAAAACCTTAAACATTTTGTAACCACCAATTAATATCTAATCAATGTACCCAAAATGTATAGAGAAAAAAAAATAATTTTATCTTTATTAGCTACTGAAATATGCAAACACCGTAATTTTATTTGTTGTTGAAAGGCAAACAAAGTTGATTAAGGGTCTGTTTGGGATTGCTTCTCTAGGAAGTACTTTTGCTCCTAAGCGCTTTTATTATAAAAATCTTGAATTTTCATAAAAGAATTAAAGGGCTTCTTGATATTTTTCTTCTCAATATTAAAAGAAATTCTAAATTCAATTTATTTTTCCCCTCTAATTAAAAATTTATTTTTTTATTCGAGATTTTTATTGACGTACGACGAATTTCACATCTTTTAAAGAGAGGTAGAGAACAAAGTGATTAAATTTAAATTTGGAATTTTTCAATCTTAAAGAAGAGCAATGCTCGTCGGTTAGAGCATTTTAATGAAGTTTTGGCATTATATGAAGAAGGAAAAGAAAAAGAAAATTCAAATAACCCTAAAAGAAAAAAAAAAATTCCAATAAAAAAACAAAAGGCAAAGGAAATTAATCAGTCAACTCTACATATAAAGCAGAAAAGAAAAATGAAAAAGAAAAAACTCTAGAAAACAAAAGCAAACACGGTCTTTCCTCTCAGTCCGTTACTAAAATTACCAGACTACCGCCTAAAAGCCAACACCTTCACGGGCTCCCTCCACTATTCGTCCACGCGCCGCACTGCGCAAGAGGAGAGAGAGGGCGTGGCAGGTCAAAAACGAGAACGTCTTGGGGTCCATTAGGCCCCACTCCCTCCCAAAGTCAGGTCCTACTCCCACACAAAGTCAGGCCCTATATATATCAATCACAACCAGTGTGGACTCTTTAGCTCTCCTTCATTCATTCATATTCACACTCTCTCTCTATATATATCTCGCTGCCCCGAAAACTCAGACCCGGAATCTGAAACCCGGACCCGATTCGGCTTACCTCATCATCATCATCCTAGAGACTTTTCATGGTGGGTGGTCGTTCTTCTCTGACTATGACTCTCTAGGGCTTTTCACACTATAAATACTCGGCAGTCCTTCTTTTCGGTTTTTGTTCAGAACCTAATCTCCACTTGTCTCTGCAGCTCTGAGCTTCTCCGAGCTCACCGCTACTCTCAGCCATGGGCGGCGACAAGGCCATCAGCCTAGAGGAGATCAAAAACGAGTCCGTCGATCTGGTATATATTTGTATCCGTACCCTCTCTCTTTATTTCTCTGTTTTGCGCTGCTGCATGTGTTTTGGCTGCCCAGAAAATGATGGAGTCTACAAAAGAAAACGTTATGAAAAACTCCGATCTAATTGAAATTGTATAAATTTTTTGTGTTTTTTTGTTATCAATATCGTGAGTTCTTTTCCTTTCTTTGGAGTGATTAGTTCTCACTTTGACGACTTTAATTTTCTCTGATGACTAATATTTTACTTGCTTTCCTGTTTCCCGGTTTTCCGTACTATCTTTCTGGCCTACCAAACAGGAGCGGGATATATAATTTCATCGTCGGTATTCATCTATAAAATATATAAAAAAATTCCAGAAATTAAATAATTTCTCTATTTTTTTTTTCGTACTCTTGTTTCCTTTTTGTTTTTTGTTTAAATCGGCGGCGTGACTTTTCAGTTTTTCCCTAGTCTGTCATTTCGGCGATGATCGTAGAGATAGAGAGGACACGAGGAAACCTTTTCCAGGCCACAGTTTTCATCCGAATCGTTAGGGCCATTTGGACTCACCTTTGGTGGGCCCAGGGCCGTATATGAACGGCCCAGATTCCTCTCTCCTATTGCTTTTCTTCCAAGCTGTTTTTTAAAGAAATATATTTATTTCTGTTTTCCAGAGCCCCGTACGGTAACACGACCCAAACGAGGAAACAAAAATCAAAATTAAAAAGGTTACGGTTTTTGTTTTTCGTTTTTGTTTATGGAAAATGTTTATAAAAAAATATTTGTATGGTCTGCGCTTTACAGAAGAGTGTGGGTGAGGTACGCACCCGAGGGTCACATGGAATCAGCGGCTTGACAACGCACGCTGCTTTATTAGAGAACATGGCTGACAACCGAATATTAAATTACCACTACGCGCCGTTTTAAAGGCGTGTTTTCTACGTACCTTATATGGCGATTTAGAAATATTTTTATATTAAGAAAAACATAATTTTGATTTAGCAATGAATTCGTTTATACCATAATTTTTATTTGAAGGGTTGATTGAATAATTCCATTTAAGACCTGGGTTGTTGGTTTCTTTGTTATTCCATAGTTGCCAAGTTCTCTGTGGTATTTTTAAGCTTTCCTGTTTTAAAATACTTTTCTTGTTTAGGGATTTGGGCGTTGCGAGTACCTTGGTTGTACTTCATATATGCTTGGATATTTCATTATTATTATAATATATATATTTTTTTTTGTGAAGTGTCAAATTGTTTATTCATATAATACCCACAAGTCATGAAGTCAATAAGTGATACAGTAATGTTGGACTTTTTATCCTTGCAATATTGTTATTGGACACGACTTCAAGACTCCCATGAGCAGTGAGCTAAAGCAGTTCCCATCTGTTCACGCATCTATTTCGTGAATCTATTGATTGCTAACCTGTGGAGACCTAGCTGTTGAATTTTCTGTTTACCGAAAACAAAATCTTAAATGATCATTTACTGTTCTTTTGCTAACCAAAAGTAAAATTTTGGTGCAATAGAGAATTCTTGCAATAAGTTGTTTTCTGTGTGCCATAATTGACTGTGGGTAGCACCAAATTTAACCATGAACAATGCAATTGAAATATCATGCACGTCGGGTTGGCTCTAAACAATGTGCAACAGCGTGTGCTGGTGGTGTATATAATCAATTTAGATTAATTGTGAAGTGGAAAGGCTTTTATTATATGGAATCATTTCCAAATTTTGATAAAAAGTAAAAAAGTAAATATTCTCTTGAGTTTCATAGTACAGAAAACGGCTAGTTGCATGTATTATCCATCCCCAATAAAGTAAATTGCTCATTGATGTATAATTTTTTCTTCTTCACAGGAACGGATTCCAATAGAAGAAGTCTTTGAGCAGCTAAAATGTACAAGAGAAGGTCTAACCGGAGACGAAGGAGCCAACCGGCTTCAAGTGTTCGGACCAAACAAATTAGAAGAGAAAAAGGTTTGTTTACAATTTCTATTAAATGGAAAATCTTTTCCTCCTCCTCGTATATACGTCTTTCGGTGTAACATATAACGATTTGATCTTTTGTAAACAGGAGAGCAAACTACTCAAGTTCTTGGGATTTATGTGGAATCCTTTATCCTGGGTCATGGAAGCTGCTGCTTTGATGGCTATAGCCTTGGCAAATGGTGGTGGAAGGCCTCCTGATTGGCAGGACTTTGTTGGAATAGTTGTTCTGCTGGTCATTAACTCTACTATAAGTTTCATTGAAGAAAACAATGCTGGAAATGCGGCTGCAGCCCTTATGGCTGGTCTTGCTCCCAAGACTAAGGTGAAGAAAAAATGTTGAACAATCCTAAATGCTTATATTGGTCCTGCAAATATTTTATTGAATGTTTTCCTTACTTTTTATGGTGACCTGATATAGGTTCTTAGAGATGGTCGATGGACTGAGCAAGATGCTTCAATTTTGGTCCCTGGAGACATAATCAGTATTAAATTGGGAGATATAGTTCCTGCTGATGCCCGCCTTCTCGAGGGCGATCCTTTAAAAATTGATCAATCTGCGCTTACTGGCGAGTCCCTTCCTGTTACTAAGAATCCCTCAGATGAAGTGTTTTCTGGCTCAACATGTAAACAGGGTGAAATTGAAGCAGTTGTGATTGCCACTGGTGTGCACACCTTCTTTGGTAAAGCTGCACATCTGGTGGACAGCACCAATCAAGTTGGGCACTTTCAGAAAGTTCTCACTGCGATTGGGAACTTCTGCATTTGTTCAATTGCTGTGGGGATAATAATTGAGCTTATAGTTATGTACCCAATACAGAGGCGCAAGTACAGGGATGGGATTGACAATTTGCTGGTTCTCTTGATTGGAGGAATCCCAATTGCCATGCCAACTGTTTTATCTGTCACCATGGCTATTGGCTCCCACAGGCTTTCTCAGCAAGGTGCTATTACCAAAAGAATGACTGCCATTGAGGAAATGGCTGGCATGGATGTCCTCTGCAGTGACAAGACTGGGACTCTGACCCTGAACAAGCTGACAGTTGACAGAAATCTGATTGAAGTGTTTGCCAAGGGTGTGGAGAAAGAGCATGTTATGCTTCTTGCGGCAAGAGCTTCTAGGACTGAAAATCAGGATGCTATTGATGCTGCAATTGTAGGAATGCTTGCTGATCCGAAGGAGGTAAGTTGTCTCACATTTGTCTTTTACCCCTTCAGCCTTTTAGGTCCAAGCCTTTATAATGAGACTTTTCTATGTCATATATCAATTTGGGCAGGCACGAGCTGGTATCAGAGAAGTCCATTTCCTTCCATTCAACCCTGTAGACAAGAGGACTGCTCTGACCTACATCGATTCTGATGGAAATTGGCATAGAGCTAGCAAAGGTGCCCCTGAGCAGGTAACATTGTCTTACCTCAATTTTAGGTATTGAACAAGAAGTATCTCTCCCACTGCATAAAATATTTGAATGTTTCTTATCCTTTGTGACAGATATTAACCCTGTGCAACTGCAAGGAAGATTTCAAGAAGAGGGCTCATGCAGTGATTGATAAGTTTGCTGAACGTGGACTTCGTTCTCTAGCCGTTGCAAGACAGGTTTGCAAAATGAGCCTTTAATATGTGCTTGTTCCTTTGTCAACCGAACTCCCTGGTCTCATATCTGTTTTCTGTTTGTCTTCAGCAAGTACCAGAGAAAACAAAAGAGAGTCCAGGGACACCATGGCAGTTTGTTGGTTTGTTGCCGTTATTTGATCCTCCCAGGCATGACAGTGCAGAAACAATTCGCAGAGCTCTCAATCTCGGCGTGAATGTGAAGATGATTACTGGTAGGTTGCATTTCCCCTTAATCTTTGTAAAATGTCATGACTACATGTTAGTCCGTCCCCCTTTTTCTCCCGTATGGGAACTTTCTATGTTTTGTACCTTCTGTAAAATTCGTGCCTCCAATGTGTAGGGGATCAGCTTGCCATTGGCAAGGAAACTGGAAGGAGGCTTGGGATGGGAACAAACATGTACCCATCTTCCGCATTGCTTGGCCAAGACAAGGATGCATCCATTGCTTCCCTCCCTGTGGATGAATTGATTGAGAAGGCTGATGGGTTTGCTGGAGTATTTCCAGGTGGGTTCTTGGAACTTCTCTTTTCTCTCTAACACACACTCTATTTTAAAGAGAAGTTATACTCCTGAACTTTCTTGGTAGTAGGTAGCATTGAAAAAGCATTTGTAATTGGTTAAAATTCAGCCTACACTCGTGACTGTTCACAGTGTTCGCCGTTCACTATGTTTTTAAGTTTTGTCTTGGAAAATTGAAAATGAGTGACCATGTCACTTTCTTTGCCTTCAGTACTTGGTTGCACTTTCACAATGTGCCACTTTTTTTAATTATTTTTTATTCAATTGATAAGTAAATTTTTGCATTTATTTCTGTTTTTAACTGGATATTGACCCTTGTTCTAACACCTCTTTTTGATATAATAGAACACAAATATGAAATTGTAAAGAGGCTACAGGAGAGGAAGCACATCTGTGGAATGACAGGAGATGGTGTCAATGATGCTCCTGCTTTGAAAAAAGCAGACATCGGTATTGCTGTAGCTGACGCTACTGATGCTGCTAGAAGTGCTTCGGATATTGTTCTCACTGAACCAGGTTTAAGTGTGATCATAAGTGCAGTACTGACAAGCAGGGCCATATTCCAGAGGATGAAGAACTATACTGTTAGTTACATTTATGTTCTTTCATGTTGGCTGTCTATAGATGTTTAAATGTTTCCAGGCCACCCAACTTAATTTTGTTCCATTTTGCAGATCTATGCTGTTTCTATTACCATACGTATAGTGGTAAGTGAAGCAGTGATCAGTTTTGAGATGCTAGTGGTGCTTTTCCTATTTTAGGTCTTATGTATTTATTCTCATTATGCTAAACTTTGTGCAGTTTGGATTTATGTTCATTGCATTGATATGGAAGTTTGACTTTGCACCCTTCATGGTATTGATCATCGCCATCCTAAATGATGGTAAGATTATACACATATCTGTGTGAACGATTTACAGTTGTACATTAGAGTGATAAATGAGTCTGAGTTTGCGCTTACAATTCTGCTAGGAACAATCATGACAATATCAAAGGACCGAGTGAAGCCATCTCCTCAGCCAGACAGCTGGAAACTGAAAGAAATTTTTGCTACTGGCATTGTTCTTGGAGGATACATGGCGCTAATGACAGTTGTCTTCTTCTGGCTTATGACAGATACCAAATTCTTCTCGGTAGGAATATAATTCTTGTATCTTCCATTAATATATAAGCTATGAAGCTCACATTTGTTAGGTAAGTATCTTCAAACTGATTTTATTCACCTTTTTTTTCATAATGCAGAACACATTTCATGTAAGACATTTGGGTGATAGACCTGAACAAATGATGGCAGCATTGTACTTACAAGTGAGTATTGTTAGCCAAGCCCTTATCTTTGTCACAAGGTCTCGTAGCTGGTCTTTTGTTGAACGTCCTGGACTTCTCTTACTCGGAGCTTTCATGGTTGCCCAACTGGTAAGCATTTGCCTACTGTACTGGATGTTTCTGTCTTGTATGCTTCTGTGGTTGTACTCTTCTGCATGCATTTTTATACAAGGCTTCAAATGGGATAATATTAAGCTTTTAGAATTCTTAGGAATTTCCAATAATGTCAACGGGATTAATCTAGAAATATGTGTCTAGTGTGTTTGGTCAAGTAAAAACAATATGATGTTGGGATTCTTGTCTCTCATGACTCACACTCACTTTTTACAAACCTGAACTCAGGTATAAACGCAGAGGAATGTATTTATTTTTCATATTTTCACTTTCTAAATGGTTGCTCATTCTGCACAATGACAGGTAGCTACTCTCATAGCAGTCTATGCAAACTGGGGTTTCGCACGGATAGAGGGATGTGGCTGGGGCTGGGCTGGTGTAATCTGGCTATTCAGCGTGGTGACATATTTCCCTCTCGACTTACTTAAATTCGCAATCCGCTACATTCAAAGTGGGAAAGCTTGGGATAACCTTTTGGAAAACAAGGTATGCTGCTGAATGATAATTCTTTGAAATAAGAGGCACAGTCGAGTAGTAAGATAGATTCTGCATGTTCATAATTGACCTCATTCTGTGTTTTTCGATAACAGACTGCTTTTACTACAAAGAAAGACTATGGGAAAGAGGAGAGAGAAGCTCAGTGGGCTGCTGCTCAGAGGACCCTACATGGCCTTCAACCACCAGAAACCAACAACCTTTTCAGTGACAAGAACAGTTACAGGGAGCTTTCAGAGATCGCAGAACAAGCCAAGCGGAGGGCTGAGGTTGCAAGGTAAGCACCATGTGTACTCAATTCTTTCCAGGAAAATGCAGCTATGCGACTTAAACACAGAGATAGTTTCATGCTTGCCAGTTATGCATATGCACTTTGTAATGCAGAAGTTATTATTTGAGATTCTAAGACAATTCGTTTCCTGTTGTCATTGCAGGCTGCGGGAGTTGCACACACTGAAGGGTCATGTTGAGTCAGTTGTGAAGCTCAAAGGACTCGACATCGACACAATTCAACAACATTATACAGTTTGAGGGAGAGCTTTCTTAAAGGGGAACAAAGAGGCTTAAGCTTCTACCTTGAATGAGAAGCGAAAAATTAATGACGACGATGATGATGAAGCTCTTTAGTAATAACCTTGTGTCTTTAGATTAGTTTAATACTCCTCTTGCTAGGGGATGTCTCTTTTGTAGCCAAAATAACTTGAATTACAGTTTTACTATTTGGGTTTTTACTCAATATCGTCCGTCATGTGATTGGCGCTATGTCTTTTGCGTTATTTTACTGTACATAGTAGGAGCCCCTACAAAGAAGTAATAAGGATCCGTTATTATTATGAACACCTGAAAAGCATTTCCTTTGATGGTTGATAATGAAATTTCTAAAATTCTTGTTGGAAATAGAAATTTGAGTGGGATGTTTTTCAATTTAAATCAACATTGAAAACGAGAGATCTTATTTCTCGTAAACGGCTTTGCTAGAGTTTTTGGTGTTTTTAATTGGGTTCCTTTTATTTTTTTATTTTAAAATTTCCATTGGAATTTTTTTTTTGTTCTTTTCAGGCTCGCTTCTATCATTATTCTCGTTATTATTTTCTTCGTGGAATCTGTGTATTTGCAAAGGCATATTTTCACATTCTCAATGTTTTCTTTTCGAATTTCTAACAAAATATTATAGTTTGTCTTACATTATAATGAAAAACAAACACAGTGCTCTGGAGATCGCTCAACAACATTTGACACGAAAACTTGAAAGTGTTTTTGGGTTTCTTTAAGAAATTTTTAATAAAAGTGCGTATAAGCAGAAGTGCTCCTACGAAGCAATCCCAAAGTGACCCACTTTCTTAGACAATCTATGTCAGAAGGTGGCAGGTTGGACATCACAATCCTTCTCACCTAATTGCTTTTCTCCCATTTCGTGAGACAATGGCATGGGACCAGAGCCAAGAATGATGATGGTCAAAATAAGCAAATATTACATATGAAATTAATTAGAAAAACTTAGCTAATTAGTTTTTTACAAGCAAAGCTATAATGCATAATACTACATAATCTTAGTTCACAGCAGCACAATCATGCCTAATTTCACCCTGCTTTCCATTCTTAATTCCAAATCTTCCAAGCTTTGTTATGGCAGCCACAAAAGCCCGTTCGAAGGCGGAGGCGTCTGCTGCAAACAAATTGACAATTTTTCTTGATCTGGCGTCAGTGAACAAAGACTGATCAGAAGTAAACAACCCTTTTCCTTGCTGAAGGTTCTTGTAGTAGACATTGTCGAACTTTTGGGGTGTGGTTGGGTCCATGTCAACAGCAATTCTGGGGTCTACATTTGCTGGACACTCTTGTTTGAGATGCCTTGCATATGCCAAGTTCATCGTTGGATCAATTCTGTTCTGGCTTTTGAAACTGTATATCCGGTGAGTGAATTTGTTGCAGTGCGAGAATCCAATTGTATGTGCACCTACAACAAAGAAAATGAAAAAACAACAACAAAAATTGGATCAAAAACAGGTTCTGCATAACTTTGTGTTTTTTTGTTCTGTTTAAGATTTTTGGTTCTTCAAGCACCTGAGAGTGCAATGAGATCGGTTAGAGAGAGACCGTGGGAGGCGAACATCGACTTCAACTGGTCTAACCTAAAATCAGGATGAGGAAGATGTTGTCTCACACTGGCTTTTGTAGAAGTCCTCCCATCAAGTCTTCCCAATTCAACTCTGTAATATGGTCCCCCAGTCTGCACCAAGAGAATGCGTTAAAAGCATGCACAATATGGAATGTACAAAGAAGATTCCTTTTTCTTTTTTTTAGATTTTTCAAGCAGTGAAAAGGGACAAAGTGCTTTTGCACCCCACATTGAGGTGAAAATGGATTCTGCACTGGACAGCACTTCATGTGAATGCACAGTGCATAAACCCTTGATCACATTGGATCCTTCTATTTCTTGTGAGAGATTTGCTGAAACAAGAAATCTCTTAGTAAAAAGTGCAGTTACCATAATCCCTTCAATTCAAACTTTTAAGAGGGTTAACCTAAAAGAGACAAAAGAAAAAATGGTGCTTCCTTGCTTTGTTTACCAGTCTTACGACATCCCTTGTGGCCAAGGCCAGAATGTCAGCACAAGAAACCTTGTTCCTGCACTGGGGCACTTTATCAACAGCAGCCTTGGCTTTGATCACCGTATCAAACCCATCTCCAGCGAGCGAAAGGTTATCAGAGTTGTCCTTCTCTGCTGAATTGTTCCGAAAAGCTAGCATTATTGAAGCATCACATCCCTACATATGGCCAAAAATCTCACACTCATTGTTGCAGTTGCATGTATAAATATATAAATATGTATATGTATATGCAAAAATGTAAATTTTGTGTCAGGAAAAAAACCCAAGTACCCGGATGAAACAATCGTGGAAGAAGAGCCTCAGAGTGGCTGGAGCTGTCACAAATGTCTGCTGAAACTTCTGTTTGACTGCAGCATGCACAATTGCTTCAACATTTGGGCATGAGCTTCTGTAATATTCTACATGAAGCTGAGCATGAGCTGTGTTCAAGAGGAAAAGAAGAAGAAAGAGTAAAGGAAGAGAGAAAAGGCTTTGAACATTCATTGCTTGAAGTTGGAATTGTTTCAAGTCAGTTTCTTGATTGCATAAATATATATAGATGGGTTGGCCTTGTCTGTCAAGAATCTTAAAAGGAGTTGATAAGAGTTGATATTTAACAGTAATAATAATGAAACCCATAAAGGGATGCTTGGGTTAAAAAGGAGGTGGATTTGAAAACTGGGTGCATGACAAATTGACAAGCATGCTGGCTGGCATGTTGATAAAGATGTTTTTGGGTTTTTGGATGTTTAGGATTGTCCTTGGGGCTCTGGCATTATTGAAAGATTAAAAGGAAAGTGATTTTGGTTCCTGCTGCTCTGTCATTGTGCCCCAATCTATTTGGCACATGACAAGCATCTAGTACTTAGAAATCTATGAGACCGTAACTGCTCTCTAGTTTCTACACAATGTGATGCTTGGCTAGCCTCCAAATTTGCTTTGAGGAACAATTGATGATGCATATGAGTGAGAATAATAAGGTTTGTTTTTTTGTTTTTGGTAAATAAGTTAAGAACAAAAGTTCAAACTATACTGCTAAAGTAAGATTTACCCAATAAATAAAATCTCAGTGAGAGAATGTTGCATTGTTTTTTAAATGGCAGTCGGTTTACAAATTATTTTTTTAGTATATGTGATAGTCTAAACTACAGGGTTTAGGGGATATGAGTTTCTCACACACACAATCAACATGCTATGGAGTTCGAATATGAGATTTCTAGTCTGCAGCCGGCTTACCAATTAACTTTTGATTTAGCGGTATTTTCTTTCCAATATTGAAAGATGTCCCAAGTTTAGTTTCCCTTCCCTCAAATGAAAAAAAAGAAACAAGGGCCCCCTTGAAACACTGCCACATGGATCACCCAGAAAATAAAATATTGGTAAACAAACAATGTAGTATTATTGATTTGTTTGAATGGAAGGAGGCAGCCCACGTGGTTGAATTCTTATTATTGTTCAATCTGACAAAAAAGAAACCTTCTTGTGTCTTGCCAAATGACAATTGCTGCCAATTGCATCATGGGCTATTCATATGTTATGTAATTTTCCTATATTCCCTTCCATCTTTAGGACAATTAAAAAAGGAGGAGGTCATAATTTCAAAAAGAGAGCATAACAAAAACAAATATAGACAAAGCTATAATATATAATACAAATTATCTACTTAATTAAAGTTATTAAACAGGTCTTGTCTTGCTCATGTGATTCGTGGTTGCATAGCATATTCCTATTCGCATGCGATTGATAAACAAATAAATACAATTAATTAATGTTTTTTTCAGTCTGTGTTCTTTTTTTGACACAAGTATCAAGCGATATTGGGGTTGACACAAAGTATCAAGCAATATTGGGGGAGAGAAAATTCGAACACAAGATCTCGAGCGTGAAAATAATAACTCTTAATCACTTAAGCTACAAGTCACTGCACTGGACACCTCTATTTTTCAGTTTTTGGGCCATACACATCTTCAGCTAGGGTTTTAGAGGAGAGACCACCATGAGCTTTATAGCTTCGGGCTCACTCATCACATGGACCCAAAGCTAACTTTAGCCCACTATTACAACATCAGTTGACTTTGGGCTTTGTCCATATGCGACCATCCAAACGACGTGTCGTTTTCTATTGGGACATTCCTATTCTCAATTCTTCAATCTCTGTAATCACTATCAGCGCAAGGCGACCTTGGAAGAAAGAGAGGGAAATGGCAGCGGCGTCGTTTAGGTGGATACTGCAGTTGCACAAGGACGTACCAAAAGCCGCTCGCTTCTACGCCCAAGGCTTGGACTTCTCCGTCAATGTCTGCACTCTCCGCTGGGCTGAGCTTCAGTCGGGCCCACTCAAGCTTGCCCTCATGCATTCCCCCAAGTAACTTACTTTCTCTGAGACTGGGCGCTCTCAGTGCATATTAAGTGTTTGATTGTATGTCTAAAAGAGCTATTTACACACCCTTTGCCATAAAAAAGCATAATGTCTGTTTGTGTTTTTCAGAAGAAAAATAGGTGATGAGTAAAATAAACCCAACTTCAGAAAGTCTTGGTTCTTGGGGTTTGATCCCATTAACATGGTGCCATTATGCTTTTCTTGTGTCCATTGGCTAAATGAGTTTGTATTAATTGCATCTGGGTTTTGCCTCTAATTGAAAATGGCAGATGCTAATAATGCAGTTTCATAGTGACCATGAGATGCAGGAGGGGTACTCTTCACTCTTGTCTTTCACAGTCCCGGACATTAATCAAACAGTGACAAAGTTGATGGCATTAGGAGCTGAACTAGACGGTCCTATCAAATACGAAATCCATGGGAAGGTGATGACTAAATTTCTAGACACCCCTTTGACACCCCTTTGACAATGCCATAATTCATTCATTTGTGCATTATTATTGCTATGCTGGATGCAACGATGTTGTTACATAACAGTTTTTTCGTGTCCAGGTTGCGGCCGTGCGATGTATCGATGGGCACATGTTAGGCCTCTATGAACCTGCCTAGGAGTTTCAGAAGCAAAGCCGTCAAAAAATGCAACAAGCTGAAGACATTGGTATCTTTGAACCCATTGAGAAGATGTGAGAAGTTGTACTTGTCTCGGATTCCCGTCAATAATCCACTGTTTGATCATCCAGAGATCTATTGGAGCTGTGTGCACAGCTAAGAAAACAGTGTAGCCATGATTTAGAGGGAAACGGGTTCATTTTATGGTCTCAATTACCTTCTTATGTAGATGGTGTGGAATGGTTTGAGTTGTTTTTGAAATACGGGAGCAAGTCTATTTGTAGACAAATGAATTGGCAAATAGAAGTGCCAAGCGCAAATTTGAAAATCTGGGAACTATACTTTTTGGCAGCATCTAATTTTGGAAACGAGATTTATTCTAGTCTAAAATGGCCTAAACTATAATGATGGCACAAATCAAATAGATCAGACAGCCTGATACAGATGTTTCCGAGGGATAATGAGTAGGTGATACTCGAATATACAAATTGCTGAAATCAACCCTATTGCTATTTTAGCCTAAAAATTGTCTCACGAATAGTTTGGTTAGTACTCTAATGCTAAACAACTAAAGGTATCCCAGCAGCACCATTTTTGCTACGGTTTTGTACAAATTCAGATGTTCCGACTGGTGTAGCATTAAGAGGACCCCTCACATATATCCCGAAGAGCTTGTGGCAAATTCAACACAATCTCTGCATATGCTGGAGTAGACGCACACAACAGACAGAAAAACCATCAGAAATGCAGAAGCATGCAAAGCCTATACAGGAACAGCGCTGTAAAAAGTGCCCAACAAAAGTGTTTTGGAGTCATTAAACTGTCTCTTTGATCTTAACATTAAAGTTGGAACGGGTTGTTTTGTTATATTTCAAACATAATCGTAGACCAAAAGAAAAAAATAGTCAAGTATCATCAGGAGGATATAATAGCGAGGGCGACCTCATCAAAATTTTGAATATCATTTATATTGGCAAGTAGTAAGCAACAAAAAAAGTCGTCAACTAGAAAGAATACCTTCAGGTAAGCTCATATTTTGCAAGGCATCCTCTGCATAGGAGAGGGTAGTTGGACCATCCAAGGATCCGTTTTCCTTTTTGTTCATGGTTGATGCATTTAGACTTGTTTTCCTGTATTGATGCACTGGCCATGCTACCACACTGACATGAGTTGGAAGTACAGAAACAAGCTCCGCATATTTAAGCTTAACTATTACCTTGCTGCAAAAAGAAACAGACATTCTTCAGCATGATGGAAACCTCTTTGTGAGGATGTATGTAATCATGCCTGCAACCAATATGACAATCAAACTGGTGTAATTTAGTTTTATGACTAACAGTCGATATCATGTGAAAATGATAGAAGGCAACAGACAGAATCAACTACTTTTGTCTTGTCAAAGGAACATAGAAGTGAGCAAATTTATCATTGTCCTACTGAGGAAAAAGCTGTTGATTGTCTGCCAGACAAGCCAGACATGGTAACTTGGAAGCTTCAGGAACAAATTACCAAGCTCAAAAGATACCCTACCTTTACAAGGAACGGGTATGGGATACTTCAAAACCGTGTGAGCTATTACTAATATGTTCAGTCACCCACGTGAACATGAATGTGCTGACAAATGATTAATTACTAATATATTTAGCACCTCAAGATGTTATTCCACTGATATTTAAAAATATAAAAATCCAAATACAAAGTATAATGCAGGGGAAAAAAAATGCACCAACCAATCAAAATCAACTAGTGAAAAGGCAATTAAGTTGTAGGGAAGGGTATAATAAATTTCTTTAATCTGGTTCCCATATAACTCCTTGGCAAGCCGAACCTGCATGACAATCAATAAATTTTTCGTTAATAAGAATGACAATCCGTGAAGTTGAAATAGTAACAAATTAAATCTTTGTTGTTCATGAAAATATTGTGTGGGGATAAGTAGGTGAAACCCAAAGATAAAGGAATGCAAGACAGCTGTTATAACTTATATCCCTGCCTCCAAAATAGAAAACCCTCTAACCAGATTTTCAACATTTCCAATTTTAATTTGAACTTCGCATATTTGACTATTTCATGTATGCGGGATGGAAAAAAGGAGGTAACACACCCTTCACCCAACTCTAATCTATTACATTTTGAATTAGACACACTCTTCAATAATGTTTACAAATGCCAACAGCATACCTGTTCCCTTCTATCCACGTAAGACTGCAAAAGCTCTCCAATGTAATCTATAAATTTCTGAAAGCAGATCACCAAGGATTAATATCATACCCGGTACTATATTGAGTGAGCAAGGCCTATGCAGGAAACCATTCTTACCATAGCATTAGAAGAAAGAAGATCATTTTCCGCTTCTCGTAACGGCAAAAAATATGGAATGGTGTGTTCAAGGACAGTCATCTTCTCAAGAAATGACTTGCTCTCAAGCACACAATGGTACAGGTCACAAGGTTCTCCTGCACCATTGCAGATGCAGATGCAGATGAGTCATCTTCTCCAGTGCTAAAGCCGAAAGTGATGAATGCGCTTACAACCTCATTGAAGATTTTTTATTTATTTCTCGAGAGTAAAAATATGTTGTCTATAATGTATATAAGCCCTAAGCCAACCTATTAGGCAACTGAAAAAATGAAAGGGTCAAATGGCCCATATCTGGGTGACCCTAGGGCCTATATACAAACTTAGGATACTAAAAAAATTATTTTACCACCAAGATACTTGTGCTAGGTGCAAGTGGTATCCTGTAAATTACTAGAAAGAACTAAATTAAGAAACAAAAAAATGGGGGGAACTGATCCAGCCGTTACACCAATCTTGATAAACTGAATTATCAAGTATCAACCTTCAGTTTTCTAATGGAAGATTACAAGCAGCAGAATAATGATGTCACATGGAAAAATGATACTTTTTGCTAACATTACAAAAAAGACATGATACCAAAGCTAGACACTTGGATTACTAAACAATTAAAATCAGTTACTTCACAGCATACCTGCATAAGATGTCTCATACAGAATGCCAATTCTAGCCCCTTCCAAACAACAAATCACCTGTTCACAATTAATACAATATTCAGGAAAACTCTCACCCCAAAACAGTACTCAATAAAATTATCAAATAAAGATTTCCATATGTATAATGGTATCTAATATGTACAAACTACAACTGGATGTTAACCAGATTTTCCTTTAACAACCTTCCTTGGATCCTGGCATTGATGTTTGTATTTATTTTCACTCTTTAGAAACTAGATTTAAAAGAAATTATTAAAATTCTCACGACCTGATTTACAACAATGCACAGTTATTCTTCAATCAGAAAGGCTTCTTGGTTTGCAAATAGCCCTGTCTTGGCCTTTCAAAGGAGGTATTTCTCTAACCATGCTATGGATAATCATGACCCAACCCCCCATTATTGATTAAAATAAACTTCCCAAAATTACCTTATTTCCGACTTTATAAGTAATTTTTTCTTGGATTTGAGGACCAGACAACATGTTTACGTCTCCCGCCATTGCCTTTCTGTCAACCTCCATGTGAACCTGATTAAATTATAACTCAATTAGATTAGGCATTTGTTCATGTTACACATGAAACAGCCTAAGGAAAATTGAATATCGAATCAATCACTGAATTCTAACATCAAAGGATTAAAGGGAGCCACAGTAAATCCCAATAAGTATTGGATAAAACCATACCCGCTCTCTTATTGTAGCTAGTAGTCCATCATTCCATTGTTCACCATCCAAATAAATCTCTGCAAAAAAAGATATATTTTACTTCTTAACCAAACTAGAGGAGGTGAACCAAAATTATTTCAAAAATTAACACAAACAAAGCTTACACAACCTTTTAATCAATAGGAAGACTTGGAGAGAAAGCATTTAGAATATTGGCTGAATTATATTGTTATTTATACATTCAGCTTAAGTTATCTCTAAGATCTGTGAAATGGGAACCACAGTAATTCCAACACAGGTTAGCCATCAAGACTAGTAATTCCAACACATCCCTTGTGGGACTCAGGGTATGATAGTATTCCCCTTTTAGTTGCTGGCATCCTCATCAAGAGATTGATTTCACACACTTATCCACGACCTAAAATACCACAACCTGATCATGGTTGGGTTCCTTATACCAGTTTACAGCCCTAAGATCACCCCAGTACACAGAGGATATGGGAATTGAGGTATCACACCCCACCTTTGCCCTCCTCCAACAGCATTTAGGAACCCATGAAGAAAAGAAAAAGAAACTTGACGTGATGCAAAGCTAGATACTACTGATTACTTTTGAAATGAAGCATTAACACATAACTTTTTTTCAACAAAAATGCTAGTCATACCACATTTGTATACCACATTGTGTACCACCTCTCTAAAAGAGGTGAGCCCCATTGTATTGGGGGGCTCCACCTCTATTAGAGAGGTGGTACATAATGTGGTATACAAATGCGGAATGCCTAGCATTGCTCTTTTTTCAACGATACCTTGAGTTTGTAAAGCCCGTGCAGCTTCAAATTCTTTTTGTAGACGCTCATAAATTGTCTTGTCAGCATCCCTATTAAATCAATAGAATCACCAAGACATTAGACCAGAAATTACATGTCCATCGAGAACAATGATAATATTGCTACTATGTATCAATCTGTTTGCAGCCATGGCAATATATAAACACCAACACATGATGAAAATAGAAGGTGCTATGTACAATACAAGAAAATTCAGAACATAACTGGAAAAATGATGAACAAGTAGTTCTTTTCTTCGGAGGCATACATAGAAGTGCCTCCAAATGATTCAAATGATTAGCTTGTTTGATTAATTCAGGTCATATCCACACTTTTCAGAAAGAAATAAAACGCAGGTGCATATCCATAAGTCACTAAGTACTTTATTTTCACTGGTGTATTAAATATGTATGCAAATAAGTACATATATATTACGTAGTCACACATGTCTCTGTTAATGTACATTTACAAAATAAAATATCTGAAAGCCATTGACGAACAGCTTAGTAAACCCTTTGGGATCACAAAAGTCAGTTGAAGCTAAAATGTTATTGCACTTGACATTTAATCACAAGGAAAGAAAGAACCATAATAAGGCTATGTTAACTATCTCAAGGTCGAAATGGGTTCTTAAATTCACCTATCATTCATCAAACCTGTCTAATTTATAAAATTACAATTTCTTCTGGTTATTTTCAAGAATACAAAATTGCATGCAAAAGAATGATGAATAAAAAAGGCCCAAATCCAAAAAAAAGTTAAAAGGCCCAAAATTCACAAAAGTCATACGAAAGCATCACGTGATTCAGAAATGTTTTTGGTCTTTTTCCGAAAGATATTTGAAGTGAGTTTCAACAACCAGCGTATCATAATCAATCTCATACTCAAAATAGAAATATACGAAGAAACAGTGCTACCCACAGCTTAGTAAAAGATCTGGAGGTCATTGACGAACAGCTTAGTAAACCCTTTGGGATCACAAAAGTCAGTTGATGCTAAAATGTTATTGCACTTGACATTTAATCACAAAGAAAGAAAGAACCATAATAAGGCTATGTTAATTATCTCAAGGTCGAAATGGGTTCTTAAATTCACCTATCATTCATCAAACCTGTCTAATTTATAAAATTACAATTTCTTCTGGTCAATTTCAAGAATACAAAATTGCATGCAAAAGAATGATGAATCAAAAAGGCCCAAATCCAAAAAAAGTTAAAAGGCCCAAAATTCACAAAAGTCATACGAAAGCATCACGTGATTCAGAAATGTTTTTGGTCTTTTTCCAAAAGATATTTGAAGTGAGTTTCAACGACCAGCGTATCATAATCAATCTCATACTCAAAATAGAAATATACGAAGAAACAGTGCTACTCACAGCTAAGTAAAAGATCTGAAGGTCATTGATGAACAGCTTAGTAAACCCTTTGGGATCACAAAAGTCAGTTGATGCTAAAATGTTATTGCACTTGACATTTAATCACAAAGAAAGAAAGAACCATAATAAGGCTATGTTAATTATCTCAAGGTCGAAATGGGCTCTTAAATTCACCTATCATTCATCAAACCTGTCTAATTTATAAAATTACACTTTCTTCTGGTTATTTTCAAGAATACAAAATTGCATGCAAAAGAATGATGAATCAAGAAGGCCCAAATCCAAAAAAAGTTAATAGGCCCAAAATTCACAAAATTCATACGAAAGCATCACGTGATTCAGAAATGTTTTTGGTCTTTTTCCGAAAGATATTTGAAGTGAGTTTCAATGACCAGCGTATCATAATCAATCTCATACTCAAAATAGAAATATACGAAGAAACAGTGCTACCCACATTTTTGAGATAATCAAGGAACTGGACTCCATTTTGGGTGTGGCCAAAGCATCTAAAATGCCTGCAGTTATAAACATAGATTTGCAATAAGATTTCTTAGTAGATTTCTTGCTTTCTTCTTCCACTGTTCGACAATATTTTTTTCTCCTATTTTGTTGCATACATACATACTCTCTAAAATGATAAAAACGCAAGTGAAATTCTCCGAAAACATGTATGACAAAGATGAACAAAGATTACACAACGCATATATTACTGAGTCTAGAGGAGCGACTCCACGAAGGCCTTTGGAATTTTAAGTCACTCAAAACATGAGTACTTCATAATATTTTAAAGCAATAACAGTTCCATAAAAGTAATTATGATCTCACAATAACCAAAAGCTAGATGATGAATGAAGAGTTAAAAATTTCCTGAGAAAGCCTTACCTAGAAAGACGCTCTGCTAAGTCACTATGCCGTTTGAGAACATTTGTCCCTATCAAGTACAGGAAAAGCTTTAGCAGCTTCATAATAAAGAAACATTCTTATACATATATGCAACACAGAACGGAGACAAATAAATATGAAAATAGATTGTTACATCTAGCCCGTGTCGCGTCTAACGAAATGTCTTCCTCTTGCAGAAAACTCTGTTACAAATCAACAAAATAAGTACCACCTTGTGATAAAATCCTACACAACACCAAAGCACTAATAGCAACAAATTGACTTACAAATGAAAAATAAAATATCACACTAAAAATGAACAAAAATAAGAGTGACAAGTAAAAACCATTACCATGTCTCCCATTAGGGCATAGGGACGTCCGCTTAGAGATTCAAATTGCTGCATTATTCAGCAGAAATTGTACTCAGCAATCCATAACAAGTCATATTTGCAGCGATACAATTGAAAGTAACAGTGACTGAAGCAATGGTGAAGAAATCAATATAAAAATGAAATCAAAAACAAAAAAATCAATTCAATTTCTCAGCAAAAATATGTATTTACAGTAAATTAATCGATGAATTATGAACAAAAGAGCTTACCCTGCGAGAGGAGTCTCCAAGATAAGCCATTTTCCTCGGTCTCCTCCTGTAAGGCTCTTCTGTGTCGCTGTAATCCATTCCTCTCACAGAGAGAGAG
>NW_018923727.1:163037-251920 GCF_002207925.1 Prunus avium
AGGGGGGGGGGGGGGGGGGAAAGAAGCTCTGATTGGCTCGGAGTAACCCGGAATCAAAATTAGGGCTTCGTTGGAAATCGGGTAAAATGTACCTGACCCGACCCGATAATAAAGGCTGGTAACAAACTGGGCCGCCAGGTAGAGTCCAATGTCCTTCCCTCGCAGACAGGGCCGAATGAGGCAACTCGGTACTAATAAGAAGTTCCATCTTGGTTTTTTTTTTTTTGGAATTATTTTCTTACCTCCATTTAAAGAAAAAGAAAATGTGTACTTTTTTCTTTTTGCCTTTTTCTATTGAGAAACGAAAAAACAAAAAAAACAAATGAACACCAAAACAAAAGACCTACGAAATTTGAACAAATTCATAAATATTGTGACTTCCACATTTTCGTTACATCCCTTTGAGTGTGGAGCCATTTAGTTCATTGTCCCAAAATAAGTTTTAATATTACAATGCAATTTTGAAAATTTAGGTTTAATTTTCCATTTCTCAATATCTTTTAATATACGAGAAGTATTTAATATTGAATTTGAAAATTGTTCTAAATTTAAAAATGATGAACTTGCATGCGAAAGCAAAAATATTACATTTAATTAACATCACACCCCCACCAACTAGTCTTTCATCTAGTGGTATTTGTCTCCAATTGATTGGAGGAGGTCTCAGGTTCAATTCATATAGATGATGATGGCGATATATATTTGTGATGAGTTCAATAAGTAATTGTTGTGTATCTTTGTTGTAGGTGTATTGGCCCGTTGCATGGATGTACCGGTCCATAACAATGTTATTATAGAAAATCAACAATATCAATAGTATTTACATAATATTGACACTTTATTTATGTCATATCAAGGCTCTTTGAGATTTTGTCTACAAAATAAATAAATAAATATTATGTGAGATTATTTGCTATCGAAATAATGAGATAATATAACCAAGGTGGTTGGTGTGAGTGGTTCGGCACTCTAATTCCTTAAGAGAGGTTAGGGGTTCGATCCTTGCTCTCGTATGAAGCCACCACTTTGGCCAGCACTTTACCCCTTATGGGCCGACCGGTGTGAGCGGGGATTAGTCTGGGTTATGGTTAAGGCTTAAAGGTGCCACCTATAGTTGGGGCCCATCCAGGACCACCTCGTGATTCAGACAAAAAAAATAAAATAATGAGACAATATTTTTACCAAAAAAAAAAAGAATGGGACAATATTGATAGTATCAGCATCATATCGAAATAATATATAATAGCATTGTTTGCTACAATAATAGTACTATTTGAGAACGAGTAATGCTATTTGGACACACAACATTGACACACTTAGTGACACCCGCTGATGTGTCAATGTATCATTTGTTCTTCTTTTTTCCTCGTTTTCTGTTCAGCGAATGATACATTGACACATCAGCGGGTGTCAACTAAGTGTGTCAATGTTGTGTGTCCAAATAGCATTACTCTTTAAGAACTTTACTACAATAATAGTGATATTTTGAGAGAATTTCTCAAAATTATATAAAACTTGTGTCATTTTTGTTTTGTTTGTCTTTTTTAGTGGGTTATGTCTTCTTTCTCTCTCCATTTTCTTACAAAAAAATTATCAATATTGACCTTACTTTTGTGAGTTAGGCTTAAACAAAGAAATGAAGCTCAAACTCAAGTTGGTTTGTTGAAGATTAGTATAATCACAATTCCCAAACTAAGTTAGAGCAATTTATAGACTAAAGATCTTTTGATGGGCCAAAACTTACATGTAATGAGGTGATAACTCCTCTTTCCAGGTGATGAGAGATGCTGAGAAATAGAATGATCTCGTGACAAGTAAGGTTCCCAAATGATACAATTTTAACTAAAAAAACTGTCAAATTAATCTGTTACCAAAAGGAAAGGAAAAAAAAATGTCAATTTGTATGAATACATAAATAGCCCAATATTATATAAATTATTTAAATTAAAAATATTCGCATTTATATCTATATATGTAAAGTAAATGACCGTTATATTTAATTTTTCAATAATCAAAAAATGCATATATATCAAAATACAAGTACTTCGTTTTTAAAGTATAAATACGTAAAATAATAATGTATTAAAATGCAAATCATTTTATAAAAAAAAGAGTTCATGTTCAAATTAAAAGACTCTATTTACACTTTCATTATATATTTTTATTTGGGTTATATACTCTCTATGTCACAACACAACTACTGGTTTGTCGACCTAATTTCTAAAAACTAAGATTTGAAATTTGCATGTAATAAAACTTCCAAAATCAAATTTCAAAAATCGTGAAAAATAATACAAAGAAAAATCTAAAAATTAAAAGTTAAAATCCTTTTACAATTGTGAAAAAAAAATAAAGAAAAAATCACAAGGCGAGACCTTGTGAGAGCTACCGAGAGAGAAGAAACGAAGAGAGAGAAAAACAAAAGAAAGAAATAGAGAGAGAGAAAAGAGAAAGAGAGAGAGAGAGAGAGAGAGTAGCAGAAGCGATCGAGCTACACAGAGCGAAGTTCGAATATAAATCAGCAACACCAAAAAATAAAAATAAAAAAGCAGTGAAATTTTCAAAAAGAAAAAAGAAAAAAGAGAGGAAAAGAGCCGAAGAGAGACAGAGCGAGAAAGCGAAAGGCAAAGCTCCGAAGTCACTAAGGTTCGATTTTCTCTGCAATTCGCCGAGCTCGTTAAGGTCAGAGTTCAATCAATCTCGAAAGCCCTCTCTCACACACACTCCCCAAGCTTTACTATTTAATTTTTTGTTTTGGCGCTTCATTGCGCTTTTTTGTTCCTCTGCAATTCGATTTTTCTGCAATTCAAGCTCTGTTTCCTCAACTTCAATCCGTCCAATTCACTGATCTCATTCCCTGAACTTCAAATTTCGTGTCTTGAAGTTGAAAGCTTGTGAATTGCGTGAAATAAATTATGGGTTTGGATTGGCGCGGTGGTGTAATTTATTGTTCATTGGAGTTTGTAAAGAGTATGGTCGTCTGAACCCAAATTTTGGTGATTCAAAGTTAGGGTTTTTGATTTATAATGGTTTTCAATAAATTAAGCTTCCCTATGTGTCTTTTTGTTGGGATTTAGCGAGCTGTGTACTGGGGTTGATCTCTAGGGTTTTGGTCTTGAGAAGATGGGATTTGGTTTTGCATTGTGTGGTTTGTGGGTGGGACAATTTGGGGTCGTTTGGAAACAAGGGTAACCGTATTCCAGTTTGAGATTGGGGGTTTTGGGGGTTTTTTTGATTTGGTGGATGGTGTGTGCCTCTGTTTGTCGGGATATGCAGAGTGTTGAGATTGATTTGCAATGAACGATATGGAGGAGTGCAAATTCTGGGTTTTCTGGAAACAGTATTAACGGTAATTTGGCTTCTGGTGGGAGTTACTGGGGGATTTGCAGTTTCTTGTGGATGGTGTATGAATCTGTTTGTTGAGAAATGCAACCTCAGCAGTTCTCTAGAATTGATTTGGGTGATTTGAAAGCGCAGATAGTGAAGAGGATTGGGGCCGAGAGGTCAAAGCGGTACTTCTATTACTTGAATAGGTTGTTGAGTCAGAAGCTGAGCAAGAAGGAATTTGACAAGTTGTGTCACCGGGTGCTAGGAAGTGAGAACTTGCCACTGCACAATCATTTTATACGGTCAATCTTGAAGAATGCATGCCAAGCCAAGACCCCACCACCGATACATTCATCAGTTCCTGCAAAACCTGGGATACAAGCTGCAAACAGTTCTCCAAGTAGAGAAGATGGGCAGGAGCAAAGTGGGACCCTCTTTCCAAATCAAAATCAAAATGTACCCGTTTGGCAGAATGGGGTTTTGCCAGTGTCCCCACGAAAGGGTAGGTCCGGGATACGTGATCGGAAGCTAAGGGATAGACCAAGCCCACTTGGACCAAATGGGAAGGTCGATAGTGTGTCACATCAATCCACGGGTTCAGAGGATAATGGCAGTAAGGTTATTGTGGAAAATGGGGATGTGCATCCATATGATTATCAGAGACCAATGCAGCATCTTCAACCAGTTGCTGTGCTACCTGAGAGTGAAAGAGATGGTGCAGTTCGGCGACCCATAGAAAAACCACGGATACACAGCAAAGACCAGGCTAACTTAGCTGTTATTGAAGATGAGGAAGAGGTGGAACAATCAAACCGCTTAAGTTTCTCAAGAAGTCCTCTACTTGCGCCACTTGGGATCCCATTCTACCCAGCCAGCGTAGGTGGGGCCCGCAAAGCTTTGCCCGTGGGTAGCAGCTGTGATTTCGTTAGCTATTATGACAATGGGGGATTGTCAGATTCAGAGACGCTTAGAAAACGAATGGAGCAGATTGCTGCAGCACAGGGTCTTGGAGGTGTTTCTACAGAATGTGCCAGTATGCTGAATAATGTGTTGGATGTGTACTTAAAGCGATTGATTAGGTCCTGTGTTGAGTTGGTGGGAGCAAGGTCTACGTCAGAGCCAAAAAAGAATGCTGCACCAAAGCAGCAGATTCAAGGAAAGATCATCAATGGCATGTGGCCAAGCAATCACTTGCATATGCAGAGTGGCAGTGGCCCCGTGGAAGAGCAAAGACCACGGTGTTCAATATCTTTGCTTGATTTTAAGGTTGCAATGGAGCTAAATCCACAGCAACTTGGAGAAGACTGGTCATTGCTGCTGGAGAAGATTTGTATGCAAGCGTTCGAGGAATGAAACATCCCTGTGAAGATATATTCATCCCAACGTTGTGGTTGGGTCGGTCTGTTCTGGTTCAAAGGTCCTGACACCACCAGATGTTCGAGTCATTGATACAAATAATTCTAATCTCATTGCCAGGACGCACCAGATGGTTCCTAAGTGGGTAAAGTTTTGGGTCTCGCAAGGTGAAATCATCTGTTTGAGCATCAAATGTCAGAATTTGCTTGCTGCGGAGCCAGAACCGATCCAGAATGATCTAACTTAACCAATCAAGGGGTGCTTTCAAACTGAATGCCCATGTTTGGTTGTTCTGTTGTATGTTTAACGTAGATGCCGCTGTATTTGCTATCGCACCAGATCTCAAGCTTTCACTGTAATTGCAGCCAATGAAGAGGAAATATAAGAAAATTTTGCAGGGATACTGTTCTGTAGCTTGGTGAGAGGTACAATCGCTTGTGTAAGAGCTGCAGTATGCTCTGTATGTATTTTTAGAATCTTAGAATTGATTGAAATTTCAATATCAATAACACATTGACATCAATTGAGCTGTCCTTATGGCATGATTTTTTTTTTTGGTCAATGCCTGATGGCATGAATTTTTTTTTTTTCGGTCAATGCCTTATGGCAAGAATTTAGCTCTCAAAATATCCAGCTGCCAAATGATCATCCTCTACTCAGATGTTCTCGTACAGATCTGTGAATGTATATTCAACCATTGATCATGCAAATAATTGTGGTGGGTATACTTCAGCATGCAAAAACAGAAACACTATCACTCACATGTCTGAAACTACTGGCAATTGATTTTTGATTGGTAAGCTGTTTTTATCTCATTATTGCTGTTAAAAAATAAGTGTTTTTTCTACACGACCAGGACGGGAATCCAATTCAGCTGTTGCCCTGTTTCAACTTTGAAAAACTAGCCGTGACAGATTGAGCTTCATCATGAGGAGTTAAGCAAAAAATGGATAAAATATATCTAGAAGACTATAACTAACTTAAATGGAAAACAGTAACAGTGCAAATAAGCACATTCTGTCGCTATGTGCACATCAAATTCCGGTGTAGTATCGAGCTGTAGATATATATACTAGTCTGCAATGTGAGTATGGGACTTGTGGTAAATGCAGCATCCAGCCATGTACTCAATGTTGAACAAATGGTACAGCTCTAGATATTGTTTTGGTTTCGATTCTTGACTTAATCAGTCCTAATCAATCCTCTTATAGGTATGGAAATTAATTATTGGATTTATCACTTTATACTAATAAGCCTAGCCCCCATGTGTTCTCTCTTTTTCATTTCATCAGTTTGTACATGTACAGATGAATTTTCATTCTCATGCATTTGCCTCTGACTCTTCCTGCCTTCTTTTCTGCTACTTTTGAAACGTTAATTTTGGTATTTCCAATTCTAGTTTTATCTGTAACTTTCTTTTAATTGTGTTTTAGTTGTTTACTGTTTGCTACCAAAAATAACAGGACTGATGATGGGTCAGGTCCGGATGTTTCTTTTGGCCGATTGGTCAGGTTTCTGATTGGTCACTCTTTGAATTGCCTGTCTAGGATAGGTTGGGAACTGGGGGATGGCTGCATGGGTTTTATAGATTGCAAATGCATGACTTCACAGGACAGGAGGATTTGTTTTCTGCATCTTCATTAAATACTTGTTCTGCGATTTCTAGGAAAGCTTCAGATTAATCTTTGTCTGATATCTGTTATTGTTGAAATGACTCACAACCCATACACGTGTTTATAAAGCTGATGATAGTGAAAATCCAATCATTTGTGCTGCTATGGGATGGGAGAATGGAGCAAACAGAATCTCAGAGACAAATACATTGGTTTGAACCATCTGATGTGGCTGTTGGGATCATAGGTGACTTGTCTTTGGAACTGTTGTCATTAGTTGTTTAATGAGTAGCATTCATTATCTGACATCATCCTACGTCACTGCTGGTGTTGGAGTCTTTTCAGTGGAAAACCCACTAAACCAGTCTTAGATGTGTCTTCATTTGACAAGGCCATGGTTACTTGGAACTTGGAAGCTTGGAGACATGTGGACCTCAGTTATTGAATTTCCAAAGTGGGCAAAGCTCTGAAGAAAGTTCTAAAATGCCTCTTAGAAATGCCCTGGTTTTGCACTAAATGTTACCCTTTCCCACTGCGGTAGCTTATGTTATCTTTCAATATTGCTAATTGAGGACCAAGTTGAGGGGTCCTTGCGACTTGGGATTTTCTTCTCTCTCTCTCTTCTTCTTCTTATTTCTGCATTGTTATGGGGTAATTTTGTGGGTTCCACACCCATTGAGGCAGTGTTTTTAATGAAAAAAAAGACATTGATCGGTATTCACCATTGGTTTAAATCTAACGGCAAGTGACCATATTTTCCTTAGTCTGTGGTGATCAGGTCAACGAGACTATTATTAACCATGGATTTGCCGGTCGAGTTTTGTGAGAACCTTCTTTCATAGACTCATATTTTATTCTCTGTGGCTCTTGTGCATGAGAAGTGCAGGCAACACTTTGGAATCTTAGGATATTCATGATGTTGGCCTAAATGTGACATTTCTCAGCAGTACCAACTGAGCCTTTTCTAGGGGATACTCTTTTATCTTTTGCAAAGAAAAATGATTCTGTGACATCCCATAAATATTACTTGATTCTTCCCACAAAAATAAAAAGAGAGTTCTGAACAGTTTATGATTGAGATCAGGAAACAGGCGAAGATTGTTAATATTACTTAGGGTGTATCATGGAAGGGTATTTGGATGACAATACCAAAGTGTTTTCTTGAACATATATTATTGGCAAATTTATTCGAGTTGAACCGGAATTTCAATCACTGTTTTTCCAACCTCACTTTCAAAATTTGTCCAAGATCAATATCTTATACTGGTACCCTAGTGTTCCAGACAGACAGCACCAGACTCATTTGTCTTTGAAATGACAGAACGACTCAGAAGTGTGTGCATCAGTTTATTTTAATAAAGTTCAAGTTCGAAAAATAACTGGTAAATTCTGATTATAGAAAAGAAAAACCAAATTTCCATGCCAACATTCAATCTGCACTGAAAAGGGGAGCTGCAAGTTGAAGATCATATGAAGCGAATGGATTTTTTTTTTAGCATTACATAATGATCACTGCCAGAAATAGTTGGGAAAACTAAAAATCCGACATGTCATGCATCCAAATGTTGCAAACTAAATTGAAAAAGGAAAAAGAAATGTATTTGAAGAACAGCACCACTTTGTATGTATTCACAGTTCCACAAGTGAATGCAGATTCCCGCTGTAAGACCAACAGCTTGGATTTATTAGTTGAATGGGATGAAAGAGAATTGGTATGTACATGGAAAAGGGTAAGAGCTAAAAGAAAAGGAAGAGGAGTAAGTTTTGTACAATGAGAAAGGTCTCTCTTCCAAATGACTTAATAATTAAATTTATGTGGAGGGTGGAGGTTTCGAAGGTGCTGCCGCTGTCTTGCATATAGGGCACCAATTCTTAAGCCGTAGCCACTGGTTTACGCAGTTAACATGAAAACTGTGCTCACAATGTAACCTTCCAACTTCATCTCCAGCAACATACTCTTCCTGTAAAAAAAAGATAGACCAACAACAATTACTCTCTATATATAAAGAGTCAGACTAAAATGGTGGCACCTAAAAAACAAATCAAGTTTTGAGAAGTATATCCAATTACATCCACTCTAAACTTTACAGGATGTTAAATAACATTTGGAATCATGTTGAGCTAGTTCTAACTTCTGAGTTAACCAAGGAACTGACTTGGGATAGTGCAGGTTTAGGGTGAAATTTGTAGAGACAACCCTGCTAGTTTGGCCTTAAATAACCACTTAGTGCCCAAATTTTCTTAAAGCCCAATGTAAATTCTGTTTTCCTTGTACCCTGCAACTAACTTTAGCCTTAGTTGAATAAGGAGCGGCTAAGTTAGGGTAAATGCAGTTAATTTTAGCTGTTTTGGCTCATGCATGAACCACTACTAGCGAGGCCCAGAGGTGCTTCTAGATATATCATGGTTAGTTTTTACAAGAAAAATAAATAAAATCAGAACGGGAAAAAGACCTGGCAGATACTGCATTTGACATCATCCTTCTTCCCATCAAAGTCTATGGATGATTCTTCTGGAGATGTAAACTGATAAGTGCTTTTCTTAAGGCAATCTGACAATGCTTCTTCTGGCAATGCTGTGCTGACAGTACCCATCCTCTCTTCTAGGGCTAATAATTCCTGCCATCCAAGTAGGAAATACTGTAAAGGAAACAGCTGAACGTAATAAGGTTGCCCCAGATTGTGTTATTCTAAACCCACCACTAGTTGATTATTTGAATTGATTTATTCGAGGCATTGATGATAATAAAAAGTTTAGATGCATCATCATGACTACGCCAGCATTGTATTGAAACACAATAGAACAATGAGAGATACTATGGATAATTTCTATGGAAACTGAATTGCAGTGCGCAGCAATAGCAAACCTCATATGACATGTTATCAATATCTAGTCTCATGTCTCTATGCTGATCATAGAAGTTTAGGCCATTCAGGAACAAATTGGTCTCCAGAACAAGTATTTGCTGCATTATGAAAAAGAACAGTTAAAGAACAATCAACCAATTAAGTGAATATTTTTTACCCCAAAAAAGCAAGTGAACATAAAAACTCTATAGTAACTACCTCAAATGATAGCTCTTCATCTTGTTCAATCCTCTCCAGCGCCAGCAATACCTGCACAGTTTGTGAAATAGACAGATTAAAGAATGAAACCACACTACTACATCAGTTCTTTTGTGAATCTCTCCAACAAGGCAAAAAGTCATAAGACCACACAAATGTACATCAAAAATTCATATAATACCTCTGCAATCCCATCCATGTTGTAGCGTCGCAGTCCATCCTGATTCATTAGAGAGCGGGAAAAGCCAACATCTGCAGCACCAGCTCGCATAATGCTATGTAAATTCCCACTGCTACTACCTGGCCGACTATAAGAATTTGGCCGAATTAAAGGAGCTTCATGGGATAACTGTTGTAATGAACTAGGAACATTCAAGTTGATAGACATTTCAGGTTGAGACGTTTGTGGGCCAACTACAGGGGATCCATTGGCTGATAAATTGTTCCCACTTCCTTGATTAGAAAGCCTTCCCCTTGAGTGACCAGTGACAGTTCGTCGAGTCCTAACTGATGCAGCACCATTATCCCTGTTAGAAGGCATATTCCTAGCTCTTCTTGAATCAGAAATTGAGATGCCATGGCTAGAATTGGAGTTTTGTCCCGCTGATGATGACCCATTCATCTTCTTCCCCCTAGCAGCAGAGCTACTTTCTCCTTCAGAAATTCTTTTCTTTATGGTCTCTCTTCTATTGAGGCTTGAATCTGATGACGAACAACTGGACGGGACAACATCAGATATTGAATTGCATCTTAGATTTCTCAAACCATTCCTGGTTGTGCTAGCCCGTGTTGCTTGGCTGGTGTTTTTAGATCCCGAAGAAACATTAGAACCAACTAAGGAATCTTGGTTTCGCAATCCAGATCTCTGATTAAAACTCCTTCGCGATCTTGTATTTGATGCTACATCAGAGCTTCCAACTTCCATCAAGGTGACCTCACTGGACTCAGCATTTTTGGATTCAGTGTGCAGCCCTCTTTGAATCTTTCCAGGTGGCGGAGCAAGCTCTGAAACTTCAGGATCATCCTGAACACTACTGGTTTCAGATGAATCTGTTTCCAAATTAGAAGATAGCTTTTTGCAAGGTTCTGTTATGGATTTTCTTGTGTTGCCAACAGCAATGCAAGACCTAGAGGAACTTCCAATTATCTCTTTCCCACTTGAAGTGCTGCGGAATGCAGGCCTTGACGACTTGACCTTTTCAATTTGAGCACCTTTCACGGTGTTCAATCTTCCACTACATACCAGTCGGCTGCAGATCTGAGCATTGGGGTCTCTGTTTGGAGTTTCCCTCAAAACAAGACCAGATCCCCTTTTAGAGACAAGCCTATCGACAGCTCTTTTACCAGAATACTCATCCATGTATGTTGATTGTGTCCTTCAATTCTGTAAGAACAGTAACATAAATAGTTAAGATCATCAGTGCTATTTCCAAAGTAAAATGACAATAGACTTCCAAGTTCCTATGCAGATTGTTAGTGATACACAATCTAGATTTATATGGTGAAGTATCATATAGTGTTCAAAGAAACCTTAGTACTAAGAAATGGAAATTTCTTTGGAAGGGGAAAGACAAGGAAACAAGAAGATGACAGACATTTCATAGCTATTACTCCCAAGAACAACTGCAAAGGAGAAACTTAAACAAAACAAATATGTTTCATGTGTCATACTCATATGTAAGCAAAAATTTCACAAAGAAATGAATAACACATTATGTCATCGGTATGGAATGGAACACACTATCCAATGTAAACCAACAACATACAGAGGGAAGGAAAAAATCACTGGCATAAATGAACAAAACTTGGATTCTTTAAAGGATGAAGGTTCAGATTTCAAGCATCGTATCAAGGTTTAAATTTCAATATATTTTGATGATAAATGAAACTGTAGGCCAAAAATATTGATCCATTTCCTCTGCTGGAAGTAGTAAAGCCCACCAAACAGTTTCCTAGTTGTTGTCAGTTACATTGGCCGAAGACATACCCCTAGTTCCATTCGGAGAAGTGCTACTATAAATACCTGAAATTCTTACTCAGCTACAAAGGATAAGCCTTCTTTTACCTTAAAGAAGTCGACATTTCAGAGAGATTTCATTAACATTGTCACAGAAATTTGTTACTTTACCACAATCATTTTTTTACACAATATTCCACTATTAAGAAGAAAAAAAAAAACTCCCAAGTCCAAAACTATAGAAAACAATTGAAGAACTCAGAGCACTAGCAATACACCAGATATCAACAAGAGCAAAATTTCTATGCAGAACACAAAAGAACAATAAAAAAAGCTGTAACATGCCAGAAATCAGATAATCAGAAGCTGAAACATGCAATGATAATTACACAGAAGTATGAAACACTCATGAAAAAGGATTAACAAAGCACAATAAGGATATCAAGACCTCTGTTACCATTAGTTGAGTCATTGGTACAAAGAGAAGAGAACCCAATACAGTTTTTTTGATAGGAAAGAGAGAACCCAAAATTTTGATTGTGTGAAAACATAAAAGGAACAAAGGAATGAGTAAAAAAAGGACCCAGATGGCCACATGCCTCATATATCATCCCAAAAAAGTGGGTCTCTAGTTGTTGTGAGGAAACGCTTTTTCTAGAATTATTCTCCACACAAATGATCTTATTTTCTATTCTCCCGAAAGACTCTTTCCCCGTGATTTAAGGACATGAAAAGAAGAAAAAAAAAGCTGAATTTTCTCGAAAATAAAAACCATTGAAAAGGAGGGAAAAGAAAGTTATCATCATTTCTCCTCCATATATATTCCAACAAACCAAACAGAAATTTTCAGTTTTGGACTTAGAACAATACTTATTGTTATTGATAAGCAAGAAAAACTAGCAGAAAAAATAGGCCACGATGATGATCAGAGTTCCTCATCAAAAAAGGAAAAAAAAAAAAGAAGTGATGGAAGAAGAGAAAACGTAAAATGATAAGAATTATTCCAATAGTCCAACCGGATGAAAACAATACCAGACTTTCCCAAAGGAGGGTGTTTAATTATTGATTTAAAGACAAAAATAACTGAAAAACGAAGGTGTTTAGAAAAAGGGAAGAAGAAGAAGAAGAAGACTCATCTAACATATACCAGAAATGATATCAAAGCTAAACCATATTGAAAAAATAAAACAAACCCAATATAATTGAACCACCATTGAATTCAGATAGGTGTTAAAAAAGCAAAATTGATGATTCTTTGTTCTGCTTCTACCTAATCCTTCTCCGTGTTCTTCTGCTTCCTTTGAATACCCAGAAGCCAAAAGTTGAAGTTGTTAGACTCTAGAGAGAGAGGAAAAGAGGCTTTTCCTCTTAGTTTCCTCTTAGGAGAGAAGGAGGGAGAGAGAGGGAGGCAAAAGCGTCTGTGTGAATGATCCAAGGCCTAGAGAGAGAAGTCCCTTGTCATTTTGGACTTCCAATTTTCATTTTATCTATTTTTTTTGTTTGAGTTTCTGGCTTTGGAAGCCTAAACTAGGAACAACAACCAAAGTGAAGTGCCGTCCTAATGGGAGAGATTTGAGCCGTTGGATCAGAAAAAGAGTCAAAGATCGAGGGCTGTGGAGGACAGTGACGACATGGTCAACAAGGCTGTGTTATATAGTATAAAAGCTCTTTCTGTGGGACTTGCAGGTGTTTACCATATTACCCCACACGGCCGATACCAACTTCAGCATCTCAGCCGCCGTCCAATCTTCTACTATTTATTTTCTTCTGTGGCCTTTTCTTTTTTAATTATTGAAATTAGGAGTGTTTTATTTTATTTAATCATTTTTTAAGGTCCAAGTAAATTCCAAACCACATTGAGGTTGAAGACTTGAAGAGGGTCTCTTTCACTTGCTTATCAGATAGATGGTTTTCATATATGTGAATCCACTTATGTGGAATCTACATATTTCTCCATGTAGTTGTGTTTTCGAACCTTTTATTGAATGAGTAGGATTTTGAGTTATTTGAACATTTAACTATAAAACAAAAATTAAAAGTTAGATCTCCGGGGATCTTAATACCATACAAGTCAAGGTATACTCTAGTAATAATATCCATATGAATGTTACTAAGGTATGTTTAGAAGTGCTTTTTTTTTTGTCGAACGTTTGGGAGTGCTTATGGAAGGGCTAAAGCATTTTCTGACACTATTTGGTATAAAAGTTCAGAAGTACTTACAGGCCATAGAAGCGCTTTCTTGAGAAGAACTTGTCATGTGCTTTTTCTTGAAGCACCTCGATTTCTTATGAAAATTTTAACATCTTTATAATAAAAGCGCTTTTGCTAGAAGTGTTTATGAGCAGAAGTGATTCCTAAAGAAACAGTCACAATCGAGCCAACCAAATACAAGAATGATTGTAGTAATTCCTTCTTTTTTTGGCTAAAAGATCAGCTACCATGTTGGCTTCCCTGTAAATGTGAGTAATTAAATCTTGCAATGTAAAAATATGGTATGTTCATATTAATTTTATTTAAATCATTTCACCATAAAACCAATCTTTCAACAACAACACAAAAATCAATGAAAAATGAGCATTCGAACTTCAAAACATCTTCTAATATATAAGGTACAAGGAATTGTGTTCACTTGCACCAAATGTACCATAATTCTTATTAGTAAACTTAACAATGCTAATCTTTCCTTTCAAATGGACAAGAAATTGACTTTCTTTCTTTCTTTCTTTCTTTTTTTTAAAAAAAAAGAGAATTTTAGTACACAAGTTTTTTATCCACAAAACAAAACCCGTGAATCTGTCAAGGATCAAATCTACAGAATCCTCAAGGGAGAATTTGGTGAGCAGGACATAGTTTTATTTTGTGGCTCCACTCACTTTATTTCTCGAATATTTATTATTATTTTTTCTATCATCCATTTTCACGAAACTTTTGTTAAAAAACACTCTTTTCATGCATTTTCATATTTTAAGCAATATCTTTTTGTTTTCTGGAAACAAGTAGATCTACTACTACGGCATCATCTATCCAAATATTTTCAAGAAAAAAATGGTGACCCGTCAAAACATTTCGCAGAAATATGAAACTTTTTACATGCAAATTGCATGGCCAATTTAAAATCCTCTCTCCCCACCCCAACAAACCATTAATAACAGCACATAAATTAAAGCAACTTATTAGTGAATTTTATGGGTACGATTATGACGTTTTGCCTCCACATATTTCATATGTTTTCCATCGTATCTTTCTATCTTCCATCATCTTAATAAATTAATTAGAATAATTAGGTGCTGAGAATAAAGCAAAACAAGCTTTCCCTAATACACGTATTGTGTCTCCATCTTTGCTGTGATATTACGCTTGTTTTTGCATGAATTTTCTGTCTGTTATTAGATCAAGAATTTTCTTTTGATTTTTTAAATAATTTTTGTTTGGTATAGCAAACTATTTTGTGTTTATTCTTTCAAAAGGAAATCAGTGTTTTTTAAAATTATGTAAGTAAATCGTATCGGATACCAAACCAACCTTAAAAAGATTTTTTTAGGTCAGTTGGCTAGTATAGTGTGCTCTTCTACGCTCGAGTTCGAATCTCGGTCCCCTGTATTAGAGTAGTTTAAATAAATAAATAAAATGTTGAGTAGCTATATGTTTGCCAGGTGCGGCATGGAAAGGTGATGATCATCTCCTCCTACCACACCACTACCTGTGATGTAACTTTATGTTCCCTCTTCTTGTTTGTTTAAGAGCTAATTAGGTAATGGCCTGCAGAAAGAAAAGCAGGATGTGGCACAAATGGACTACATATGAACAATTACACAACCCTTTATCTTTATTTTTAATTTTATTTTATTTATAAAAAAAAACATAATGTAAACAGCGTGGCTTAATGCTTTATGCCATTGTAGATAGGGCCACATCATTTTTGTTTATATGCTTTGGTGGTGTAATATAATTAATTAATCTCTGGTTATTATTTAAATACTTATGCACGTACGTACGCAGTCACATTTTAATCAAAGTTAGGAACCAATCATGATCCAACAGCTCCCTTATCCAAATTATAAGTAAACAAAAATGAAAATAAAAAGGAAACACCTTTCCAATTTTTTAAAAATAAATAAAATTGAAAGAAGAGAGCTCAATTATGAAAGAAGCTGAATTTATTTATTAATGGATTGGGAAAGTATGATTCTGTAGGTAATGAATGGGAAAGCAAGTCCTATGTCCTTGTATCTGTTTAATAGTAATAGGAAAATGATGTTGTATATTTGACGAAAAATAAATATTAATAATAAATTTTTTATTTTTTATTTTATTTTTCAGGAACAATATTATTAATTGTATAGCACGAATTGAATACTTTCGTTTTCATACATTAATGATGAAGTTGGCCTTTCCACATGAGTTTTGGTTTGGACATATACATCGTTTTGACAAATATTGTTTATATTTTCACTATGAAGTCTTTGATTAACTCAACCCCTAAAAAGAAAAGAGAAATCTTCATGATCATTTGGAAAGGTGATTTATAAGAAAAGTTTAACCAACCTCATTTTCATTTTTAGGTTTAATCTAAAGATCATTGTACTAAGAACATGAATTTTTTATTTAGTAAAAGCGATTGAGGGAGGGGGGCTTACACAAATATTCATTGAGTGCCAGAGGTTTTGAATTTCTGCCAACATAGGTGAAGATGAAAGAACTCGACCAATTGAGCTATACCCAACTGGCAATAAGAATAAGTTTTTTTTTTTTTTTTCATAATTTTTGTTTTCGAATTCAAACAACATAACAAATTTCGGCTCATGTAACACAATATCTGCTCCAACAAAATGAAAACTAAATGTCACTAAGTTATTATTTTTGAAGAAAACTTAGTAGATGAACGGCCCCCCACATTTAACATCTTCTGTTATACGATAAAACCAAGATCAGTTTCTAATAAATTTATGAATGCCATTGAAAAGGTCAACGTTTGCCACATGTCTAGAATATTGTTGGATTTTGAATAAAATTAGAATTTTTAGAGTGATTGATTGAAATCATGGCCTCCAACTAGCCTTTGATTAGCAACATACCAACACCACCACCCATGTTTGAGTTGTGCGCACGAAATTCGCGCTTCTTTTCATGAACTTGAAGAAATAATTCCCCTTTATTTCTCTTCCAATTCCAACCAATCTCTTCTTTCTCTTCCTTCATATATTAATTTCTCCATCTAATTCCCATACCATTTTGTGTGTTTTTTGTGTGTTTCTGATTTTCGGGTTTCCTTTTGCTTCAATCAAGGTACGGTAACTTGTTCTTCTCCCATTTCTTTCTTTTTTGTTCCTACAAATCTACTCTTTCTCATCATATATTTCCTTACGCCGTATGCAACTCCTTTTGTTTTTTTGCTTCTACTTCTGGTTTCTAGAGATGGTGGAAGATTTTAGTTGGGATATTTTGTTTCTAATTTATTGCCATTTGCGTGAAGCATAACGTGTGTTTTGAATAATTTGGTGACATGTGTTCTTACTTAGTTTTGATTGTCTTTGAGTTCTTAATCTCCTTTGATGAAAATGAATATGTTGGTAAGTTTCAAATTTGCCTTTGTTGTATGGGTTTTTGGGTTGCTTGTCTATGGGGATAAGCATGCAATCTTGTCATATAGACCGACGTGACAAGACCTAAGCTAGGTGACAACAAAAACCATCCCCCTCCCTATCAGCAAAGCATTTGTTTTATACTTTGCGTACTGTTGTTCCAAGTGGATTTAGTTATGCATTATTAGGTGAGCATGGTTTAGGTCAGCCAATTTTTTTCCCCGAAACCTCCCACCGTGTTTATACAAAAGATTATCATATGGCTAAATAACTTGGGTTCAAAGAGCTAGACACACCGTCTTGACTAAATAACTAGTCCATATATGAAATCTGGTAATCAAATTATCTATGATTTCTAACTAACATGACAATACATGTACCATATACAGAGAACATGCGATGCCTTTAACAACACAAAAGAAGCAAAAGAAAGGAAAAACATGTTATTTGGTTCATAAGAAAAGAGTATGGACCTAAGAAAAATACAGAGATAAAACAAGAATGGTATAAAGAAGCTTTCTTTCTCTTATGAATGGGAAATGGGATCATGGGACCCATCTGAATTTAGCGCCATTGGTATTCTTTTCATATGGGTCCTGCAGCCTAATCAAAGCCCTCCCCATGAGGGCTCAGTCCTTAGATTCCTGCATTTGATGCAGTAGGATTTGGTCCAGACTTGGGTGAGCCTGAGCTACATTTTTACCATGTGAACCAGAGCAATAAATAACATTAGCATGCAATTGGGATGCTGGGCCACTAGGCCTACTTCCTGTCAATTTCAATACATGATTAGTGTTTTTTGGCCAAATTCGTGTACGATACTAACTCTGGTCTTAATGATATTTCTCTTTTAAATGTTAGAGGAAAGATAGCTCACGGCAAGGAGTATTGAGACTAATCTTCTCTCGTCAAAATCTCATATGTTATGCCATTAAACCGTCAATTTAAGTTATTTATTAAAATAAAATTGTTTGAATGTGTCGTCTTATGTTTGTTAGCATAGTGGATGAACATGCCTTAAATTTATCACATTGATCAATTAGAACTCCTTTTTTCTAACATATGATTTCTTTAGAAAATATGCAGGGAGGTAGCAGCATTTGAAATATCTCAGCTGATCAGCCATCAATCAATCCAAAACAATACATATATGGCAACAAAAGCTAAAGATAGCACTACTTCAGGGAAGGAGCTGAAGAAGAGCACATCAGCTTTAAACTCCCACACAAACCACACCAAAAGAGTCACCAAGTCTTCATCCTCTACAGGCACTGAGAAAGCAACCTCTTCAACCTCTTCAATCTCTTCAGCCTCAACAACAAAGCAAGTCCCAAACTATTTGAGGCCTACTTTGAGTGCCTCAAGACATGAAAATTCTTCCAAGTCATCATTAGCTGGGAGCAAGAAACATGGCTCTGAAGAGACTGCATCATCTCAAAAGCCTACGCTGAGTAGAAGAAGATCTTTTGACAAGCCACCATCACCTTCAAGACTACGCAAGTCACTGATATCACCAGGAAGGGACACATCGCTACGATCTTCATCGTTTACAGCGAAAAGCTCCAATGTCTCGAAACCCAGTATAGATAGGTCTAATTCGAAGACGGCTAGAGCTGGAAAGCCACAGCTTTTGTATGCTAAGAGTGTGAAGAAGAGCAGTACAAGTGGTTCAGCCAAGAAGGAAAGTACAGCTTCAACAGGACCTCCAAAGAGTGAGGACATAACACAAACACTTGATCTTGAAGCCGATCTAGAGGCTATAGAGTCTTTGGATCATCAAGAGGTTGAAGAGGTAGGTATGATTGAGAGTGAGGAACATGAAAAGGTGGTTCTTCCGGACCCAAAAGTTGAAGAGAAGGAGCAAGTTGATGATCATGGTGTTGCTGTAGAAGCTGAAGCTAATGGCGGCGAGGATGAGAAGCTCAAGCCTAGCGACAGTTCTACTGTTAATGCAGAGGAATTGCAGGAAACTGTGGAGGAAAGAAATGAAGAAAGTGGAAATGCATTGGTCCAAGAAGAGAAGCCTGCAGATAATGAACAACATCAAGGGGAAGATAATCAGAACAAATTAGATGAAAGCAGTGAGGCTCAACCAGAAGAGGGTTTGGCAAGTGAGGAAACTAAAGTTGAGGTGAAAGAAGATAAAGGAAAAGAGATAAGTGATAAAGAAGATGGTGTTGCAGTGGTGGAAAGCAAGAATGTTGAGGACATGGCCTTGGATGAGAAGGAAGGGATTGCATTGAAGGAAGGGGAAGAAAAAGCGGATGGGGGAATTGAAGAAGCAAAGCCTGCAGAGGCTGCTGAGGTTGCTGAGGCAGCTGAGGCAGCAGAGGAAACAGTGAAGCCGAGCCAAACAAGCGAGGGATCACAAGGAGGGAAAAAGGACTCTGCTCCTGCATACAATGATGTGATTGAGGAGACTGCAAGCAAGTTGCTGGAGAAAAGGAAGAACAAGGTGAAAGCATTGGTTGGGGCATTTGAGACTGTGATAGATTATGAATCAGGATCCAAATGAACCCATTTACAATATGATGGTGTAAAATCTGTACTCTCTGTATATTGACACAGACATTGACATATAATGTGGTGGATTAAAAGATTAAAAGAGAGAAAAAAATTTGAATTGGACAGAAATGCTGACAAATCTTTCTATGAGTATTGGCATTTAGATTTAGAGGGTGTCATTGAATTTTTATATTTCCCTGCATGAAATTTGTTGATATGTACCTGTGTAATGATATTCCATACAATTTCTAGATCAATTATGTACTCTTTTTAGTAGTTTTAGCCTAATTTTTGCTAGCCAGTTAGATAATTATAGACAATATGCATTGCCAGAATCAGTGAGCAAAATATTTTCAAATAGCTAATGAATGTCACAAACGTGTCGATTTGAAATTGGAATGTATACTGTGATCATAGATACATAAATAATATCAAAAAACAGAACTGAATAAATTGTATACATAAACGACCAATAGTTTTATTATTCAAGTTTGGAAACGTACATCCGAATTGCTCCCCATTTGAGAGAGCTGCCTGATAAAGTATCAGCAACAAAACATCGAAATCCCAATAAGAAAAAAAAAAAAAAAAAAAGGAATTCAGAACCGAACTTTGCCATATATGAGATACTTTTCTTGGTGCCCCATACAGAGGCCAGGCCACCCCTTGTCACTCAAATTATCATCCTTGATTCTTTGGCACACCATGACCAATTGACCATTCATTTTAGAAGCTTCCTTCATAATTAACTAATTTCTTCTAAAAGCTATCCTTTCTGCAGTACCTTAGCTCCAAAGAAACCTGTCTCTCGAACCTCAGCTGACGACGAAAATTCGAAATGAAAACATCAGCCCGGTGATCAACATCATCATCATCATCCGAAGCGCGATCATGGGTCCTTGTGCTAAGAACCCGTCTCAAACACCGATTCTCATCGGCATTATCATCTTCAATGCAGCCATACAAACCCAATCTGTCCTTGAAGCTCAAGCACTGCCTTGCAGAAGCTCTGTTAGTACAAGCAAGGATTGAAGCCAATTTCCATCGGTTTAACTTAAAGCCAAGTAAAATGAGGTTTATTTTCTTCACTGCCCTCTTCAGGTGGCTTACAAGTGACAAGCTTTGCCTGCCCATTTTTGCTGTGGTCTTGTTGGAGTGAGAAGCTGATGCAAAATTGTTGTAGATGGAGTGAGGGGTGAAGGGTTTTTATAGACATGGGAGAGAAGCTTCTTGAGTAAGCAACTGTTTGGTTGTGTGGTTTACTAGAAAGCGTGTTAGAAATGATTAGGCGACGCGTGTTTGAACGTGAAGGTTGCAGCTTCCAGCTATTTGTTAATTATTATTTTAGATTGTTTTTATAAAGAATTACAGCTATGTAAATTGTGTGTGAGGTACATGGGAAGAGAGAAGGGAGGGTGGTGGCAAGTGTGACAGAAGTAGAAGAACATAAGCTTGGCTTTTTTGTTTTGTTTTTCTGTTCTTTTTGTTCTTTTGCTAATGAAGAAGAAGAGAATCGTTGTCATGGGGACCACTGCTCGCTAATTAAGTTTTGCACTACAAGAAATTTGAAGGTTGTGCTGGCTAAAAAGCCTAAATGGCTGTAACTTGCAACGGCTCTAATTCTTGAGGTATACAACAAATATCCTGTTTCCATAAACTTCAAAAATTGATATGACTTTTCACTAATGTCTTGGTTATAAACTTCAAAAATTTATGGCGTTTCTGGATTTCAAAGGTCATTTGAAACAACCCCCCTAATCCCTTTTGGGAAAAGAAAAAAAAAACCTATTCTACTTTTGTGTTGGTAAAAAGGCGATCATGTCCTGCTTTTCTTAAAGCCATGTTTCTTTTGTTTTCGTGTTTCTTTTAGAAAGCCATGTTTCTTTTGTTTTCAGGTTTCTTTTGTTTTCGTGTTTCCTTTAGCTCACCTTGGGCTAAAAGAAACACGGAAACAGACGAAACACAAAGCTTTAAGCACACAAGTTATATTAAATGCACACACGGTTCTTAGTACATCATAATTTATTTTTCAATTCTATTTAGTTATAGAAACATCATCACCAATATGAAGAGTGAGCGAAAGCAAAGTAGTTTACTTGTGAGGCAGCTAAATGAATCTTCAACCCCATTTAGGGGATCATCAAGAGCGGCAGATTATAGAAATTATTTAGTACAAAATTGTATATGAAACCAACAGGACTGTCTTGTGAATTTCCATAATGAGAAAAGATGAACAAATTTCAGCTTATCAGGATCGGCTACTACTACAATTTCTCTCTAAAAACCCTGAAGAGAAACAAAACTCTAAAAACTGGGAGTAGCTGACAAAAACGAGAACATTCCCAAGCTGGTTTACGAGCTCCAAACTCAGGAGTTTGCAACCAACTGCTCTGGAACATCGACATGAGAGCTTTGTTCTCCAATCCTTGCACCTTCCTCATCAGCTACTTGGTTGTCCGCTCCTTCCTCAATCTGTTTTAGTTTGTTCGACCAACCGTACATCTCTCTCCTGACGTCCCTCTCATCTAGTTTTAGTTGTTTGAATTTCTGTTCCAAATTGACTTCGGCTTCAGGTTTAATTAACGCAACCGGCGTCTGCCCAACCTCTTCATAAAGCTTTTCAATTTTGGCTTTCCAGACGAGACCCATTTCTGTATCCATCCTCTGGTAAGGAGTTTTCAGAAAGTACTCATCAATCCCACCTGCTTTGTCTATGCAACGGAGAGCATGGGTGGTGACTTTGACTCGAATGTGACGGTCAAGGATGTAACTGAAGAGACGCTTCTCCTGCACATTTGGCTTCCATGTCCTCCTTGACCTGTCACCGCCAACAAAGGAAAGTTCCAGTGGTTAATATGACCCATTTTCACAAATTATTACAAGATTAAAGAACCTAGTAATTCAAAATCAGAGTCATATAAGCCAACCCTGTTCTATAAATTGCATTGAATATACTCTGAGAAACTGTATAGCATGCTACACTACGCCAGATTCTAACAAAACAAAAAAACCCATGTAGACCCGGCCACAGCTGACAAATATAAAACTTGTACACTTCTAATACTTGTCTGGCACTAGTCCAGATTCTGTAGAATCCTTATGATAACGCATGATACGTTTGGTCAATGATTGAGCCAGCTCAAGCCTTAGCTCAAATAGCTTTGAGAATACAATTTCTGAAGCAACAATGGTTAAAATGGCAACCCACAAGTTTCATACTTCAGCTTGGTATATAGTACACACCTCAACAAACCTTTACTCCCTACAAAGAAAATACTTAGAAGCATACAATACCAAGCATTCAAAACAGTCACTACCCAGCTAACAAAAATGAAATTAAATCAAAATTACTGATCAAGTCCAAGATTTTGGGTTTAGATATTACAAAGGGTCCTACAATCATATAAAAAGTTCTGTAATTTTTAGCATTGCCTTTGTCATGGATTGAAATTAGGGCAAATTTTCAAATTTTCAATAAGCAGAGCTAAATCTTTGGGATTAAAATTGAAAAGGCAAGAGAAAATGAGAAAATACGAACTTGTTGCCACCGTCTTCACTGATTTGATTGCCGAACTGGATGTGGCAGCCAGCGTAGATGCCACGTTTGGCCCGACCCATAATTATTTTGGAGTTGGGTACGCCTTGCTTCTTGAGCTCCTCTCTCAATCGCGGAGGTAGGGTTTTGTCTCCCATTATGCCTTTCTTCTTCACCTCCTCCTTCAGTCGCGGAGTTAGGGCTTTGTCTCCGAATTTTCTCATCATGCTCTTGATCGTCTCTTTCCCTTTGAGCGCCATTCTCACTCACTGCGTCTTCGTTAATTAGGGTTTTGCAGTGGCCAGTGGAGGGTTCAATTCATTTCCTGTGTTTCTCAGTGGCTTGCCTTGCGTTTTGGGAAGCAGTAGCACAGTGGCTTTTTTTCTCTTTTTTATTTTTTTGATAAAACCTACTTATGTCAGTTGCATCGACGGCTCTGATTATTTTTGCTTTTACAAAATAGATTATTTGATTCTTAAATCTTTAATTGAATTTTGGCTGATGGAAGCCTTTGATAAAAGTGCTTCACATTAGTCTTTTTTGGTCAAGCTTTCTGCATTACCTATTGAGATTTTCTGAAATACACCATTAAGATTATAAAGAAAAGAAAAATGTCAATTAAAAAGATTGGAAAACGATCTCAAATATTCATGTATTTGGGTTACAAAGCCCAAATAATGGTTCATGTTTGTCAAGCTATGGGCCAGATTAAAGATTCTCGAATATACGAGTTTCACATGGGTACACGTCGATTGATATGAATCTCACAGCAAATCTTACAATCTCACCCAAGAATTACCAGAATTGCATATACTCGTGTCAACAGATGCTAGTAAAATTCCAAAATACTAACAGCCTGGTTCCTTGAATTTACCCTCTTGAGCTGTTTTCTGGTAAGGCCAATGCATCAACCAAAACAGCTATTATTGCCACAAGACTTTATAGCAGGGTATAAACAAGCACCTTTCAGGATACTATTTTCACTGCAATCATATTTATATAACAAAAATTGAATTTACTAGGAGGCTATAGTTTCATGCTCTGTAGATTGTTAATCAGGTTTCTACCTAAAGAAAGTTTCAGTCCTGGCGTTTCTGGTGTGACAAGATTACACAGCTGTTCAGCTGTAAAAACACCAACTGCCCTCAATCTTGAAGCAGTACCACCATATACTGAGCTGTGGTTTATTACAATAACCATTTTATATCTGTACTTCATAATCAGATCCACCACATGGCCGATCGATGTCCTAGTAGTAGCACAAGGAGGCGGTCTTCTCATCATCGACGAAAGCGGGGCGTTCATCTACGCAATAGTATGCAAACTTCCATTAGCTCATGAACTATAAAACATATAGTTGTTAATACAAATGCTCATTTAATTGTTAAAATGCTATTTACAACACAATACAAAGCATTTGACTTGTAAATTTGCAATGTTGGGGAAAACATCTATCAGATTTTGCTTGTACCCTACGGTCCAGGATAAAAAGCAATTTATTTCTGCCATCAGTGAATAGTAAATACCTCTCTACAGTCTTCACGGTGCAATACTCCGATGCAGCTACCCCAGTCATCTACAATGGGCACCACTGAATCCCTAAAGAAACGCATCACCACTTTGTTCAAGTGCAGGGTCCCATTTAGTGGCCGAGCTGCTTCAAAGGGCATCATGACACTCTCAATCGGTTCACTTGCCAATACCTAAATAGAAAAAGTGTACAAAGCAAACACATACAAAAATAATTAAAAGCCAATAATTGAGTACATATCAGAATGTCAATCAGTAGTGGCTAAAGATATGAAAGTAGTCCCTTTACCATTCGTTTTGATTGATTTATAAAAGATCCCCCTTCCATAATTCAACTAGTCCTGGTTATTAAAGTATCTGAATTTAGAAATATATTTTCACCACCAGAAATTCTTCATCAGTCCATTGAATTTTTAAAATCATATCCAGTCACACTTCTACATAATTTGATATTCTACATTAAAACCACTCATGGTAGGCCCCTTAGCAAGCATCTTACATGCACTGACACCTATATATGAAAGTATATTTGCCAGGTCATCAGGTTAGGACCTTAAGTAGCTAATTTTATCTACAATTTGAAAGGAAAATAAATGTATGAAAACCTGAGGAAGTAGATAAGGACTCAATCTTGATTTGGTGAATCCCAATAAGGCCTCTACGCGTAGTGCAACCTGCAGTGCAAAGGCACATTAATGAATTCATGCTAGGAGGACACAGAAATTATAATGTAATGGTAAGCATTGAAAACAAATAGAATTCCAAATAAAAGGCCTACTTAGTCAACCACTAACAGATACAACAAGTAATATCGAACTAAAGTTTGTGAAATTCAAAGAAATAATTCCAAAAAAAATTTAAAAAATCCTTAAACAAGTTTCCTCGGTATCAATTTAAAGGGTCTAGAGAACTTGAAGAGGATAAAACCAACTGTGCAGCACCAACCCAGAATTTTTAGGCATATCATTAACATTATGATATAATATTGTCATCCTTCAAAACAGTGTAGATTACCTACCACATCTAATCTTAATCTTCATAAATATTAAACAGTCATGGAGGGTAAAAGCACATTACATACCATGCCTCCACGACTTGTCCATGATATTCTCTTCCACCTTGTAATCACATTTTCAAGGCATTTTATAGCCACATCGACCTGAGAAAACCAAAAAATATAAAATAACAAATGGTCAAAGTCAGATTGTTCATGCCAACCAAATGCAAAAGGTTAGAATTAAGTCAAAATTGAACTAATGCACTAACTTGATAGTACCATTTAGAGGGGAAAAATAACTAAAGGAAGGCAATGCTATATATCTTGTGCAGGACCTAGATATTAAAATCAGCATCCAAATGCCTCAAACATCATGAAGGTAAACACTAAACAGGAATGGAAAGAGATTTATGCAGTAACACACCCCATACCGAAGATTGTGAATGAGTTGATATAGTACCTGACCACCATTTAAAGCTGCCTCCATGAGAAGATGATCAGCTTCCTCTTGAACCAATGGGGAGACAGTTCCAGCAGTATCTCGCCACATGTGATCTTTTAGATTTTCCACGGTGGTATAATCTCCTCTAACAGCAAAGGCACGCATGAAGGAAAGATACAGGTGAGGTTTTGGTCGCAAGTCTGGATTTCCACCAGCCTGCTTTAGTATTTCTCCCAAAATGCATAAAGCACCTAAGCACATGGACAAGCTTTTAATTTGTAGAAGAGTAAGAATTGGTTTTAATTTCTGACACTTCAAAAATCCAGCATCCATCCAAATTTGATAAGAAAAGAAACATGAAATTTTAACCAGTCCAGTTTCTATGCGGCATACTTGGTGCAGCATTTAATGAGACCTCTAACAGAGAAAACTAAATGCAGAGTAATCTTGATGCCTACATCAGCATGCAAATGTACAAGCTCTATTCAAATTGCATCGTTTTTGCAGATCTTTACATCACCATCATACCTTGACATTGGCAGATGGAAGAAATCTCTTTTGTCTCTTCTTCATCATTTGATTGACAATATATTGAATTTTGCAATGTAAAAATGGAGGGCGTGCAACTTAAAACAATAAGGCAAATGTAAAGATATAGACATTGGCAATTTCTGATAACTTAAAACCTTGTATTGCAATCTAGAACATACCCTTCATTGAGCCACAGCCTAGCAAAGCATCGACAGCTGCAGTGTATGCTGTTCGATCAATAAACAAACCAATATATGTTTTCATTTCCAATATAATCTTCTGAACTGAATTGATATCTTTGGAATGCCCAAAACCCTGCCAAAAGAAGACACACAAAAAGAAAAAAAAATCATAGGACTTTAAGGAACTGAAACATCAATTTACCAACAAGAGAAATATATAAAGCTTATTCCTCAGGAGGTGGGGGGTGGGGCAGAACGAAAAATCTAGTTCTTCCATTAAGAAAAACGAAAAGGAAACTACTAACATAAAGTTCCTAATATCTTTTTTCAATCTTTAAAAAAAAAAAAAAGATTACCACAATGTGACAGAGAACAAGGTTTAAAAGAAAAAGACTATAAAGAAAGTTTACAACCACAGTGGCTGTAAAAAATGCTACCATGCTATAATGAAGATGTCATACAATTGATATTGTTAAGAAAATACATTGAATAACTTGCAAAAATGAGCATGTCCTAAATTTCATTAACAAAGTTGTTGAAAGAAAAGTAAACGTACCTTAAGTAGTGTAGTGTAAGTGACGACATCTGGGAAAAGGTCACCATGACTAAACTTCTGTGCTTCGTCCTAAAACAAGGAGCCATATTTAGTAATAATTTACGACAATCTAATACTCTTAAAATATCATATACAGGCTCTAAACTGGCCTTTTATATAGCTTGGGACCTTCATTTCCTCAAAAAACTGCATTGCCATGTCCAACTTTCCAGCTTTTACACATGCAGATATTAGAGTATTATAGGTGAGCCTCTCAGGCTTTAATCCTAGACGTAATATCTCTGTGTGCATGGTTATCGCACCCTGAGGAATGCCTGCATTGATATATCCCTGAAATCAGGAGCAGCAAACCCTTAAGACACAACATTATCAACTAAAATTATAAATCTAGGATCGTGCATACACAAAATGCTGTCTGTATCTTGATTGCAAAGCTCAGTTCTAAAAGTAGAAAAAGAAAATTCGTACTTTAATTTGTTAAGTCTCTTAAAGAACTATATATAGGTCAGTGCAGAACCTTCATTAATAAGTTGTAGACTGTGAGTGTAAGACTGCCACCTTCACGGAGAAGAAAACCATAGTGTGCAAGAAGCCCATTAGCACGGCGTAAATCTCCTGCACTACAGCAAGAAGCAAGCAGCGCATGCACGTTTGTAAGCAACTAATTTGAGCTTAATAGTAACCAAAATGTACTGACCAGAAAACTGATCTTTCAATTGGGTGCTATTATTTTGGTCCAAACATTATAATAAGACAATGCCCACAAAGCACTTATTAAAGAGCATTGAATTGGTGATACAGACCTGCTTCAACTAGAGCATTGAGCAGACCAAAAACAAGAGGTGCTGACAACTTTGGACTTCCCACGGCAGTACCTAGCTCCACAGATTCAAGTACTTGAAACGCTTCATCAATTCTTCGAGCCCTGCCCAAACCCTTTCAACAAGGCACCCAAATCACTGATAACAAATCCATGGGAAGCAATAAAAAAAAAATTAAAATTAAAAGAAGAAGATAAAAAAGTACCTTCAAAAGGGTACCATATGTGACAGTATCGACGCCGCAGCTTCCTGGGTCAGACATTTCATCAAACACCATAAGAGCAGTCTCGATATCGCCGCAATGAACACATGCCTCGACGACGGCATTCATCACTATGGTGTTCAGCTTCCCGTATCGTTCTTTGGCCATCTCTATCTCCTCCATTATCTGCAGAAAAATAAAATATAAAAAAAGAACCCATCAATGCAAAACAGAAATATATATATATATATTTTTCGAGAAAAAGAAAACAGGGTTGTGGAGAACAGGACCTGGTGAAGCTGTCTTCGGCGAGTGAGTTGGACGACGCGGGAGGTGAGTCGCCTGAGATTGGGTTTGCGGGGAGGGGCGGTGCTGATTCGACGACGTCGTAATGGATAAGAAGAACAAACAGAGAACGAGGGCGAGAAGGCTTGCATTGTATATGGTGAAAAGGCTCAGAGCTAGCCATCGGCCATGGATCTCTCTCTACAGATAATGTCAGTCAGATACTGAAGTTGGGAGATTTTAGCTTATTGGCGGGTAAATTAGTGGGCGTACTGTTTTGGGCTTATAGATCAGTTCAGGACCACATAGGCCCATCATGATCCAATAAGTAACCTTTCCTTTCTGGTAAAATAACAAAAGGTTGCCTGCTTAAAATTAGGGCAATATTGCGGGAACAACCAGTAGCTTAGTTGGTGGTACAGTGAGTGAATTGTTGTTAACCCATCAGGTCATTGGTTAGAACCCCTGCGTGTGTAATCCCCTCTCTTGTGTGTAATCGCTTCTACTCAAAATAAAAAAAATTAGTGTAATATTACAAAGCGAATGTAACTCAAGTGGTTAGAAGCAGTTACTCATGCATCGAAGTGTTCTAATCGATCTTCCTCATCTTCAGTATCACTTACATGAAAGTAAAAATGAAAATCATGATAATGTCGACTCACTAGATTGTTTGGTATTTTCTTATCAGACTATTAATGCAAACATATTCAGACACCTAATCAACGGTTTATATTGACAATCAAACATAGAATGTCACTATTTGGAAAGAGAATATTTTCTATTTAAAATATAGACAAAATGAAATGGGGTTGAAACACGGGATAAATGTGCAGCAGTGGGTACACTACACGTTGAGATGTGAAAATGGAGTAGACTTATCAGACAAAAAGCTACTTGTTCTAGTTGAAAACACATACAAGGCAAGCAACGCCTTCATTTTCTTACTACAATGGTGATATTCTCATGCCCAAAACTATACCCTCTTAGCCATTTTCAGACCTTCTTTTTAGTTTATAGGCTATGCCTGGAAAAAATGCCAACATGGACGGATCATAGGCATGGCTAATCTGGGCTTCAGCCCATAGGGGTGGGCACGGTTCGGGTTGGATCGGTTTTTGCCTTAAATTAGAATCAATCCGATACTATTTATCCAGTTTGGATCAGTTTGGTTTTAATTAAAAAAATTTCAGAAACTGTCCGATTCGGGTTGAACCTATTTCGGCCCAATTTCGATCCGGTTCGGGTTGAATTGGATTATAAAAATTATTATTTAATACAATTTTCAACTGAAAATTTATTTATTTTGACTTGAAAATTAACAAATTATTCAATTTCATATAAAAATAAATATTAAAGTTAGAAAAGATAAATATTTGGAAATTGAACTTGAATAAATATTAGTTATTAGATTAAAAAATAGCATTAAATATAAATTAATATTGAAATTATATATTTTTTAATTTGACCGGTTCGGTTCGGCCCAATTCGGTTTTTGAAGACATGAATCCGGATTCAAAACCGGTCCAAATCGGTCCGGTTCAATTTTTGATCGGTTGTTGACTTTGTGGTCAACTCGATTTTTTTCCGGTTTGATTTGGTACGGTTCGGCTTGGATTTCCGGTTCGCCGATTTGAGTGCCCACCCCTAACAGCCCAGGTGGCTTCTTTTTTTCCAGCTGATAAAAAAATTATAGCCCAATCAGTGACGGATCTATTAAGGTGCTGCCTTATTTCCATTTTCAGCGTTTAAGTAAATGTCTTTCTCATTTTACTTTCATTTATTTTTATATTACTCAATTTACTTAAATTTACAATGTAAATAAGGAAGTACCCCCCATTTGGATTCAAATAAAAATACTAAAAAATCAAATTCCCACCAAATCCAAATATGAAAAATCGGTTTTAGTACAAAATAAGATTTAGGCTAAAAATGATGGTTCATTAAGTCAATATATACTTCATACTAAAATCCCATAAAATAAAGTTTTTTTATTTGATGTGTAAGGAATAAAAGCCGCTAAAAATTATCTTGATAAAATGATTATTCCAAAAACCTATTTTTTATACTTAGCCAATATTTTTACATAAAACAATTTTTCATGTATTATTAGTTATCGTTATCAATGAAATTACATCATACGGTTGAGTTTTCTATCTACTTAATATGTTTATGTGTAAGTTAAATTTAGCCCAATCAAATTTGAAATCCTGGATCCGTCCCTGAAAGCCAACATCATAATCAACTTTTTGAGCCTCATGCTCATCCCTCCAAAATTGAGGTAAAAGCAAACTTTTCCTCTTTTCACACCAGAAGAACGGCACCAAGTGGGCGGGGTTGGAAAAGCGACTTATTTGTTTGTCATTTTTCGGAATGACCCATGTACTTTTTTAATTGAGGTGTTCAAACTGACCCAAATAACCAGCAGGAACAGCTCATGGGAAACTGGAAAAAGCATGCCATTTTCTATTTTCCAAACAAGCAAGAAAACGACATTGAGCTTTAATTTTTTATTTTCTTTTGTCGTGGACGACAAATTCTTGACTTTTATGCAGATTTTTCCAAAGTTCGTGTGCTTTATTCATTTTCCATTTTGTGTTTCCTTCTTTCTATCAATTTCACAATTTTTAAAAAAAATTGTGCGTTATTTTTACTAATCTAATCTCTCAACCCGTGTTTACACGTTTACACGAGGCTTTCTTTTATGCAAATTCGCGTATGTTATTTTTAAAAAAAGTTACTCAAATCTAGGAAATTCTCTAATGACTATTTAAGTTAAGGATTTGTTACATATTTCTAATTTCAACTGTTGAATTGCATTCATTAGATGTATAGGTAAATTTAATATGCAACATACATATAATTAATGATCGAGATTATAAATATGTAACTAATTTTTAACATAAAATACTTATTGAAAAATTTACCCTCAAATCACTCGAATGCTCAAATCAAACACTTGAAAAGTGTTAGTAAAGTCAAAGACAAAACATAGACATCCCTAAATGGCTTGTCTACCACCTTGTTACTTTTCCTTGTTTTCATATTCCTTGTTTTAGGGATGGAAACTCTCCATGTTTCCCTCCATGTCTTGTGCATTGTTTGTAACTAATAATCACCTTGTATACTTGTATATCTAACCCTTCACTAAGTAAGAAACTCAATTGGCAGATTTGAATTCTCTGCAAAACCTATCTTGTTCTTCTTCATTTATTCATTGATTGAAACAAATTGCACATCAATTGTAATGTGTAATTAATTGGAAGGACAAGATGCTGATGAAATTTAGGAACTGTCCTAAAAAGAAAGGGTGCTATGGCAGTTGAGGTGATAGACGTATTATACACATGGATGAACCCAAGGGCCTTGACAATGAAAGCACCAAAATAGAATAGCCATGCCTGCTCCGGAAGAAATTCTTGTGTAGGATTGCCCTAATACGACAAGAGTTATCGCATAGGTAAAAACTTCTCTTGCTCTTGCTCCTAATTTCGTTTATGTTGCTCAAAATGAAGAATAAATTGAGAAACATAAAAGAGGATATCGGGAACTATTCTCTTATCAAATATGTGATACATATTAGATTATCAAAATTGTAATTCGACACTGTTCTAGAAAATAAAATTGCGTTCAAATTAATAACTTTGTTAAATGTTATTGAACGTTCCAAATTAGGATTGTGTGATGAGAGAACATTTGTGATAAGATACTTATCCACAAAGTGAAAGATCACAAAATTAAGATGGCTTATTCAAACCATAAAGAAATGGGCCTACATCTATTATTATAGTCATTCTCATTAAAGCAAATGGGATCATAAGTCTCTCTCATTAGCTCATCTTCACACCTATATTCATACCCCACAACTCTCATCTTTTTATTCCAATCAATCATCGTGCACCACTATGCAACCCAATTGGATCTAACCCACCTCAACCCATGCCATCTCATAATCCCACACACACACCCCTTTTAAAACCCCAAAAACAAGTCCTTTACACTTCTTCTTCTTATTCTTCATTTTTTATTCTTTAAAACCCACAAATTCAAGTATTCAGAAAACCAACCACCAATTTCTGTCTCTCTGTAAAAAGAAACTCTGAACCTGGTTCTACTGAAACTTTCGTTTTGTTGCTGTTTGTTTAATCCACACAAGTCTTTTTCTTTCGGATCTGCCGGTGTGTGTTCTCAAGTTTTGTGCCGTCACTCTTTGCCTTACTTTCCGGATTCTAGATGCACACACACACAAAAAAACAAGCACCACCCAATCACCCAAATGCCTTAAACAAATCCAATTTTTAAGATCAAATTAAACAATTGATCATCCATTTTCAAGACCTTTGACGACCCAATAATTCTTCCCACCTTTCCCCACAAAGTGAATCTTTGCTTCGTCATCACACTCCTTAATTTGATATACTTGATATCTTTTTGTCACTATAAATAGTCGCATATAATATGCTACAAGATCATCAGCTAGTCCAGTGTCGAACACCTTAGCTACTGACTCTTAGATCCATAAATTCTCCAAGAAATTCAATTTTTTATGACAATTTCTTCATCTGGGTAGTTTTATTTACACTTCTAGATTAGAAATTCGCAGCTTGTTTGTGTTTGTGTTTGATTTCCATCAATGGCGGCTGTGAAATCATCATCTTCATCGGTATCAAACCCAGTTTCTGATCAATGTTCTGACCAAGAAAGCAGCAACAAATCTGAGCCGTTAATTCCTGGGTTACCGGACGAGATTGCCGAGCTCTGCCTTCTTTACCTTCCCTACCCCTACCAAGCTCTGGTGCGTTCTGTCTCTGCTTCGTGGAACAGAGCCATCACAGACTCTAGCTTCGTTCGCTTCAAGAAATCTGTGTCTCTTCCTCTGCCTTATCTTTTCGTCTTTGCCTTCAACAAGTTGACGTCCAGGATTCAGTGGCAGGCGCTGGACCCTCGATCGGGCCGTTGGTTTGTTTTGCCTCCTATGCCATGCCCCAAGGCCGCCTGCCCACCGGGCTTCGCATGCACATCGCTGCCACGTCAGGGGAAGCTCGTTGTCTTGGGCGGCGTGCGGTCAGACTCAGAATGTTCTACGCGTACCACCATCGTGTATCGTACGTCTACAAATCAATGGTCAATAGCCGCTCCAATGCGGACTCCACGATCATTTTTTGACGCGGGAAATATCAACGGTAAGATCTTGGCGGTTGGCGGTGGTGTGGCCCGCAATGGTGATTTGATTAGGGCCGTAGACTGTTATGACCCCGAAAATGACACGTGGGCGGCGTCTGCCGCGCTGCCCACGAATCAGGCCAAGTACGACTCCAATGTGGTGGGAAACAAGATGTACGTCACAGAAGGGTGGGTGTGGCCGTTTATGCATTCGCCACGTGGCGCGGTCTATGACCCGGACGAGGACACTTGGCAGGAGATGAGGCGGGGGATGAGGGACGGGTGGACGGGGGTTAGCGTGGTGGTGGGTGAGAGGTTGTTGGTCATATCGGAGTACGGAGACTGTCCGATGAAGGTGTACGATCCGGATGAGGACACATGGCGGTATGTGAGTGGGGACAAGTTCCCATGTGAGGCACTGAGACGGCCTTTTGCTGCGAGCGGGGTGGAAGGGAACATATATGTGGTGGCATGTGGGTTGAATGTGGGAATAGGAAGGCTGTCTGAGTGTGGAGGAGGAAAGGGTGAGCTAAAAGTTGAGTGGCAGGTTGTGCCAGCTCCAACTGCTTTTAGGGGCTTCTCTCCTTCTAGTTGTCAAGTGCTTTATGCCTAAAATAATTGAGTTTCATCAATTATCATTCATGTTTGTTTTTGGCTTCGTTAGGCAATTCTATTTTAAACTATGCACAACCCAACTTCTTTTATATTGTTTACATAATAATATTCTACAGCTAGCCCTAATATTTGCTTTGCTCTTCCACACACTTTTTTAGGTTTGTTTGACCACTTCGATGAGCCAACTTACTCTCGTTGCAATGAAGTTTTTCTCCTCTCGGTGGCCTATGTGATCCGTCATATCTTATCTTATCCAAATCTTGTAGAATATTTTGCATTGGCTCCAAATTAAAGTTGCTAATGATAAAAAGAGAAAAAAGGACCATAACCATTCTTGAGGGTTTTCAGAGTCGGAAGATCTTTTTCATGCCTTTAATTATTGGATAGAAAATTCAAAGCAATCCAGTTAAGGCCAATTTTTTTTTAATAAGATGTGAAACATGCACGGGTCTCACAGCTTTTACTTTATGCTTTCGATTAGATTTGAGCAACTTGAGTTGATTATATTTGACATGCGTCATGATGTTTTCAGAGAAGCTTTGAGTTGAGTTTGAGGCAAGTTTCCATCAACAGAGCAAATTGAGGAATAACCAATAAAAAAAGGACACGGCATTTTTGTTTTTTTCCATCACTTACGTCGGAAAGGGATGCTGAAGAAGCATCAACGCGGTTAAATATGGCATAAAATTCTCATCTTATGTAAAATTGAAATTGTCACGTTTGGGGTCTAGAATCTTCTACGTACGCGCTTATTACACAACAATTGGACCTTTCTCCATCCTTTCCAGTTCCCAAAATTCCAGACTAGGCTAGAACTTTGAAAAAATCCCAAAAGAAACCTCCCTATATAAACATGAAGCCTTGAAAACTTTGTGATCATACTGCCTGCATCTATTATCTTACCAGCAAATAAACAGCTTTAACTTAGCTTCTTCAGCCTTGAAACATACCAAAAACGCAGCAACCCGAGACAGAAAAGAAGGAAAGAGAGAGAAAGGAGCAAGCAACCCAGAAACCCGGAAAGGCTCGAGAGGGTTAAAGGAAGAAGGAACCATGTGTTTCGTGTTTGTGTGTGGTGAAGATGAGACGGTGCTTTCAAGGCAACCAGCACCAGGGGCATGCCCCTACTGTAGAGGAATGGTGCAAGCCATGGATGTTGAGAGCCGGTGGACGTTCTGCTTCCTGCCTCTCTACTGGAAGACCAAGCGCAAGTTATACTGCACCGTGTGCACTAGGCGCTTGGTAGTGCAGTGATATAAACCCAAATCATAAATACAGAGATTGCAATTTGTGCTCGTGTATATATATAGCAGTATATATGTAATATGACTTTTTGTTATTACTGCGAAACAAAATGACAGGCTCTATTTACATGTGTGCATCATTTTTGTGTAGTTCTTTCTAGATTTTGTTTGATTGCTCTAACTAAATTGAAACGCAATCTAGTTTCTATTTCTTATAACCCATCGAGATTGCCATGTCTGCCAGTTGATCTACAACCAGCAACCAGTTTCATGGTTTTCCTTTTGGGCATTTCTTGCAATTGAAAACATCAGAGGGAAGTATGTTCTAAAGTTTTCAATTGCTGAATCTCAAGGGCCAAAGGGTGATGAATATCAAAGCTCATAAGGGACAATTCTCTTTTCCCTAAGAGAACATCGAAAAGTCCATTTCCTCTCAAGTTTCCAATTGCTAATTCACAAGGGCAAACACAAAACAGAGTCCCATAGCAAAGCCCCACAATTAGACTGTTAATCAACTATGTATTCTAACTTTTCCAACATAAAGGGCAAGCAAAACTGCAAATCTTTAAGAATCAGTTCATAAATGAGAGGATTTTCCTTGGAGCTCATATACTAATCGTAGCTATGGATTGATGGGATCAACAATCACATCACTTACAGAGTTTCAACTTTTTAAAATATGCCGATACCACGGATTTGGGGTAAGGTTTTGTGGCGAGACAAGTTGGGTAGTTTTCAGGTTGTTCAATCCACAGTTTGTGTGCTATGCCACCAGCTGTGAGCTTCTCCGACAAGTTCAATATCTGGGGTTCTCCTTTCACCTCAAGAGTAACCTGCACAACCATTGTGATCAGTACTTTTAAAGCAATTGCAGCCAAAAATTCCAGCATACAATGACCAAATTTGCAAACCCCACTGATCGGTTAACATGAAAATTCCCACCCAACTTGAACACAAATTTCTGGCACTAATCTCAATGCCCCAATTGAATGAGCAATGATTTTAACCCAAAAACATGAACATCACCATTACTAAGAATCACACTTTCCCTTCAACATTTGGAACCAAAAACATCAAGTAAGTTCAACCCAGAAATCAGAAAATGTTGCTGCACTAAAAAAATCCAACCTTTCCAACATCACATTCAAACCCAAGTTTAATAATTTGAAATTATACTGACCAAAGCACCATAAAGGAGCAAGCTTTACAAGTTACCTTGTGCATAGAGTCGATATTTTCTGGGCTACAGTACTGAAGGGTGTGAGGGTCGTTTTTGTGGGACCAAATGGCGGATACGGAGGCATGACAGCCCTGTGTGACCACGCTCCCCATCGGCCACGTGTCGATTAGGTCACGGCGGAGCACCACGTACTGAACCAGGACGTCCGGAGGGGTCTCGGATTTCGAGGTGTCCGAGTTGGCTTCGGCAGCGGGTTGACTCATCGAGTTTCGGACGAGTCGACTCGGGAGAACGGCCGCGTTGGAAGAGAGTTTGGCCCCAAAACCAATTGGAGGTTTTGAGAGTGAGAAAGAGAGCGTGAGATGGGAGTGGGAGGAGGTGCAACGAAGTGGCGCCACAAGGCACGCCATGGTATAATTACACGTTGGAGCATCTGCATCCTGTCCTACTTTATGTTTAATTTGATGTTTTTTTTGCCTTGTAGGGCCTTAACTTGATGTTTTTGGGTATTGCCTGACTTGAGGCCCAACCCAAGCTCGATAATAAAATTATTATGGGCCCGTTTGAGACTCTTTACGTGGGAAATAATTATGCTCATAAACGTTTTTGCTAGAAACACTTTTTTTTTTTGTTGATAGAAAAACATGTTGGGTGCTTCATCAGAAGCGCTTTTATTAAAAGCATGTTGAAATGTTTATTAAGTTTCAGGTGCTTCGTAAAGAATCACTTGTTTGGTGCTTCACCCTAATCGCTTTTACACGTTGAAATGTTTGTTAAAAGATTTCAATACTTCATGAAGAAGAAATTGCTAGGCACTTCACCAAAATCATGTTCATTAGAGACACGATGAAATGTTGATTACAAATTTAGGTGTTTCGTAAAGACTGAGAAGGTTGACTCGAGAATAAATTTCATTGAGGGCTCCGTCATAAGATTATGTAAAACACTTTTGATATCTACCTATACAAGCTTCAACTAGGCTATATTAGGTTCAGCTCGAGCTCAATGGCCTGCCATGCCATGAGTCGAAAGATACTTTGACTCATGGCCCGGCCCAGCTTAAGTACCTTAATGGGCCAATCCATCTCGCGTGGAGCCTAACCCAAGACAAATCAACCTAGCCAGGCCTATTTTACTAACTGGATATTGGTAAGATAGCTAAATGGAAATTGGAATCGAAATACTTTTTGGAAAATAAAAAACAAACAAAAGCACACACCCACACAAGGGTAACCGAAGCAGTCGATATTTGACTCCAACACCTAAAAACAAGGTCGATGATGACACATTATTGAGTTTTAGTTCCTCCTCCAGAAAAAAGATTCTGGTGACTTCCGAAGTCAGGTTTTGGTTTCTATCAGTTTCTGTTTCATATGTCTACTTGTTTGCTGGCTTTCCTTGTTTGCCCCGACCAAACAAAAATCCTTGAAGCTGTAAGCCCGTAACCTAATCAATCAGAAATGACTTTGAACCATTTCAGTATCTTTGTGATATGATCGAGTTGAAGTCAATAATTTTCTGGAGAGAAAAAGTAGTTTCTTTTTTCCTTTTTTCCTTTTTTTAAGGAACAGGATAAAAGATCTGTGATATTTTAAACCCTGGGCTATGTTCCATACCAAAACCTGACCAAGATAATTGATTGAGGGGCAAACAGGTCTTTATACTTGAGATATCCGATTCAGCAGATCATGTATATCCATTTCCTATTAACACCCAAAAAAAATAAAAAAATAAAAAAATAAAAAGAATAATCCAAAAGATAATGGAGATAATATTTACTAAAACATATATTTTATATAATTTTTTTCTGGGTGGACATAGAAACAGACACAGACCCTCCAGCCAACAACCCTAAAAAACAAAAGAAAGAAAAAGAAAACCAAATAATCAACCCAAGTTGATGTTGTTAATGGTCTTGCAGATCTGAGAGGCAATAGCAACTTCTTGACTTGAAACTCTTGAGCCTTCTGTCAAGCAAATTCTTTGGGGCTCTTCTGTCTTGCTGTTCCTTGTCATCTGATGAAGATTGGTCTGATGATGGGTCTTGCTGTTCTTGTTGTTCCTGCTGCTGTTCATCATCTTCTTCATCTTCTTCATGTTCAGCTAGGGCTAGCAAAGGCATGGACTTTGGGTTGGGCCAGTTGTAGAAAGATGAAGACTTTCTTGACCATTTGGAGGCAATCAAAACCCTCCTCCTCTTGTTGAATGGGTTGTCTCTCTTCTCCACCTCCTTCACTGAGCTCACAGAGCTCACTTCTGACAGACTTGCAAATGACTTTGATTTTCCTGAGAAGTAATTGGATAATCCCCTCCTGAATAAACAAATTTTATATATTAAAAAAAAAAACCATATGAAAATCAACCCAAGCTAATTAAGCAAGTTATTAACATATAAAACCACTAATTAAATTTTAATTAATTAATTAATTAATTATTACCAGGATCAAAACTGAAATTCAACAAAGATGATCACTTTAAGCAAAAACATAAAATGAAAATTCCATGTTGCAGATCTAAACAGTGACTTACTTGATTGGAAGAGACTCTTCTAACGAACCAAACGAACCCAGAGAACCCAACACTCCTCCGCCTCCGCCGCCGTTAAACTTGCTCTGCACCTCCTCGCCGTCGCCGTCATCTCCTTTGGAATCGTCTTCTTCGCTGTCGTCGGGAGCCCCGATCGAGGACGAGCTATCCGAGGAAGCCTCCTCGGACCTCGGCCGCGCATCCACGTTCTGCTTCACGAAGAGACGGCCGCGGCCGTCCCCGATGGAGAAGGCGGGGCCCACCAAGACATCCATTCAACAGAGAGGTTGCTGTTTGTTTGTTCGGTCTGGAAACACAGCAGCAGTAATAACAAAAGAGGATATATAGTGTGTTGCTGTTGCTGCTGCTGAGGCGGCGGTGATGGAAAATTTCGGGTTTACCCCTCACCGCTGCGACGTCGTCTTCGTTTGAGCTTCCAGATTACGGGGCTTGTTGTCATCAATTGGAAAAAAGGAGGAGAAGAAGAAGACGGTGAAGCAGAGTCATAAGACACAGAGAGAGAGATGGAGAGAGAAGCCTTGTGTTGTGTAATTAAAGAGAGACAAAGGGGAAGAGAGGGGGTAGGGGGTGCGCAGGTTAAGGAAGAGGCAGGGGGTGGAGGATAAGCCAAAACCCACAAATATAAATAAATTGAAAAATAAAAAAAAGGAGGTAAAATGGTACAATTAGACAGCTATACATATAGACAACAGTAGTCACAGGGCTCACAACAAAAACGCAACACATGGACATGGGTGTTGGGGTGCGGTGAGTAAATTGGTGGGTGTGTTTAGAAGAGGAGAGGCTAACGTCCGCCGTCGGCGAAATAGGAACCACGCGCTTTGACACGTTCGTAATTACGTGGCAAAGACAGTGACCAGAAATATCCACTCTAACTTATCCTGTTGTTCGCTGCCTTCTTCTACACCCTTCCACTTCGTTCCCTTTTTTATTAAAAAATATATATATATATATATAAATTCAAAATACAAAAAACCCTTTTCTTTAATTTTAATTTATTTTTGGTTTTGTCCCCGTTGGGGTTGTCTGAGCAGGGTTTTAATGAGGTCTCGTTTGTTCGTTCAAGTCTATAACCTTACACTATTTGAATGAAAATTTACTACTTCCTCTAAAAAAAAAGAATAATGCTATTTAGACACACAACATTGACCACCTTAGCTGACTACCTTATGTGGCAACTGATGTATCATGTCATGTCAATTGATGAATATTGCCATGAGGCCACTTACTAGGATTGCTAGGATTTTTTTAATTTGGTTTTTAATGGACATAGCGACATTCATTAATTAACTTGGCATGACACATTAATTGCCATATAAGATGGTCAATGTTGTGTGTCTAAATAGCATTACTAAAAAAATAAATTATTTTGATATTTCAATTTACCCCGACAATTATTAAGTAATGTGATGTCTTTGTGGAGAAAATAAAACTATCTATTGCAAATCTTCAATTTGGTGATATCGTATCTTTAATTAGGTCAAATATGTACACTCTAGCAAAGAAATTGTACCAATATCAACATTAGTTTATCTTATCTTCTCCTCCATATTTGGTATAAAGTGCTTAATTATTGGCTATTATATATTTGTATGGTTTTCTTAAGGGAAAATCAATCTGCATTCTTTAGCTTTATTACTTTATTTTGTCATCAATCAATCCTTTTGGTCACATGTGACATGCTCAATTGAAGACTTAATACAAAAATCTGTCCCTAATTATCCAACTTCTAGTCTAAGAACATAATATGTGAAATTAACTCATAAAATGATCCATTGTTACATAATAAGTTTTTATTTTTATTTTTTATGTACCTCGTGCTCGTCATAAGGCGGCTTGTCTAGTTTGTTATATATATATATAGCTTCTTGGGGAGCTGGATCTTTCTAGAGATAATTATTTTGATTGATATTCTTTATTTGTTGCAAAATCAAAATCAATGCATAATAAATCATATTATATTAATATTTAGTCACATTTACTTACTTTTTTTCTTGCCCAATAAAATCACTGATTTATGAATGTTGCAAGAGAAATACAATCAAATTAATTATGTCCAACATATTGTTTGTTATATGTCTTGTCTCGCAAAAATTGTCAAAGGGTTTTACGAGTTTTCAAAATGAATAATGCTACTCTGACCATATTTGTATACCACATTCCTCTACCACCTTATGTGGGAGATAAGGTGAACAACCACATCAATTAAAATTAATTTAACATTTTCTTTTCTTTTATGATTTATTGACACTCTTTAATTGATGTGGATGTACATCTCATCTGCCACATAAGGTGGTATGAAAATATAGTATACAAATGTGGTAAGAGTAGCATTAAATATAGGAATTAACAAAATAAAATAAAAGGGCCAATTACCTTCTTTGTTTTTTACCTTTACTAATTCCCTTAATATGGAGTGCAGGCATGAATAAGAATTGATTAGCATGAAAATGCATTTTGTAAACACCACTAAACACCATTAATTATAATTTAATTATTTCCAACTTGACAATACTATAAAACAAGTTTGACATCATCGTTGTAGTGAAGTTTATATTTCTTAATATTTTGGATCCATGAACACTCAACCTTGCACATCAAATTACCTTTTGTAAAACATACAATTTGGACCACCCCATCTATTTAGGCCTTATAACATATCTAGGCCCCCCTAATGATAAGCATGTTTTAACATATGAATAAGCAAAGTTAATTTGCACAAAATTATGATAAAGTAAGCAATAGTTACCTAGAAAATCACCTAAACCACTTAAAATTAGGACTTGCCAAAAGGAGCCATGAGGTGAAACTTGTTAGACTACCATTATGGTCCCCATAAGCTTAAGTTGTGAGGGGATTCTCCCAGTATCATCCAAGATGCACTCTTTAAAGATCTTATGTAATGTTTTTATTTGGTTAAATGCATCGCTTTCTTTCCAAGAGAAACAAAAAAAAACAAGAAAAAAGCTAACACTCCCCATCATGTGTAGCCCACCGTGCACCCACAAAGATAGACATATGCGCAACGTAAAAGGTTTGAAGTTTGAAACCCGTGACCTCCTAGCCAATATCATGTTAGATAATCATCCTAAAAACTTAAATTGTTAGATAATGAACCAACGAGCCAACAAAACTAAGAAAAGATTTAAATATGCCAATGACCTCGATTGATATCTTGCCATGGATGGACCTCACAAGTCATAAATGTTGAAGAATATATAAGTCCAACATCAAAAACTTGATCATATAAATTACGCCATATAATTAATGGTTCCATTACTAATAACATCGAGGCCTTTTATATAAAACTTCACACTTATTGGGCTTTGTAGGTGATTAAGTTAGAGACATTATCAGTGTGGCTAATAGCAGACTGTTAGTCTATCTCTCTAAAATTTAACAGTATCAATATGTCAAAATGAATTTCCAATAATGGATGAACTCGACCGAGTTGCCACTCAACACTAGTACGTTGAGAGAAGACCACCACACATTGGTTAGGTTTTGGATTAGCTTTTAATAATGCCAAAAGGGAATATCTAAAGCAAAGTTATGCAAAGTTGAAAACCCAATGGGATTGGATTTACAAATTATCCTAATTCACTTCAATAATGAACACGACTTATATGTACATATCTTAGTTGTGGATAGCGTGAAGTGTTGGTATGATATCTGTATAGATATAGATAGTGTATCGACAACATCATCATTTCATTCAAATCTTATCAATTTTTTTATGAACCAATCAAGCACACACAAACCCATTTCGTGCTAAGTAACTATTGGCCATGTAAAATTGATTGAGGGGAAAAAAAATTAATAAAAAGGTGGAGGGGCCATACCCATAAACCAGTAGGGTCCGAATATTTGAGGCCTAAATCGATCTAAATCATGCTTTTATTTACTATTCGTCGCACGATGGTTGAATTGAAATTAAATTCATACTAATCCTACGACGGATTCAAATAATGACTTGTTGGTTACATCTAAAATGACACAACATTTGCAATACTATCAAAGGATTGTGACAAAAAAAATTACAAATTATTTTAGACCAGCCATGCAAAGTTAAAATAAAATAATATATAGCATGTTGCTATACAGATCCAGTTGCGAAATTTGGAAAGCTAATTATTTTATTGCTGAGTTAACAGTTACATATTATATTTACAAGGAGAGAGAGAGAGAGAGAGATCCGGATTTTTTTCAAAAGCATATAAGATTTCTTTTATTTGTTTAAGCTCTGAGGAATTGGACAGAGAAACCATTAACACAACTTTGACAAGAAATGCAAATAAAGAAGTTGGTTGATTAAGGTGGACTTTGCCTTATTGGCAGACAGATATTCTACCTAGGCTTGATAAACAAGTCTACAAATTGAAGGAAAAAAAAATTAATACAATTCACAATTATTTGATTGGAGGGTACAAGGTCAAGGTGAGGAGAGCAACCAATTTAGATATTCTACTTAGCCATCTGCAAACCTACCTTATCTATTTAGATAAACTAGTTTAGTTAATTAAAATGATCATGGTTAATTAAAATATAATAGTCATTAGAGGAGGGTCAAGGCAATTTAAAATTCAAGAGAGGGGGCATATCCATTGCATTGTATAAATCCCTTGAAAGATCCCAAAAGCATGACTTTTGGTGTTAGAGAAAAACCCATCATCCAATTGTTGTAGTTTTCTTTAATTAAAAAAAAATAAAAATCATGAGTTCTAATTCAAATGGTATTTATAAAAATTGTAGCTTAAAGGTTACAGCTAGAGCATAAGCATACCATTAAAACTATGGTTCACATCTCAGGTAGGTTAACATCTTAGGAACCATTCAAAATTCAAAGTGAGTCAAAGCACAATTTATAATGGTTCTTGTTTTTTATTTTATAAAAAAAAGTACAAGCTTTAATTTAAACTACAGGGAAGGAGGATTTCATTCACACACATAACTATGATGTCGTGCGGATTTGAACCTAAGACTTATGGTTTGCAAATCAAGGTCCTTTTACTAACTTGAAAAAGAAAAAATCCATATTATTAGTACCTTTTTATTTATAGATATTTATAATTTGAAATATTATAAAAGATTTATCTTTATAAAAAGAAGAAGAAGAAGCAAAACTAATGAATATTGTTGAAATGAAGCATGACCCAATGAAGTGAAACACAGCACAAAGATGTCTTGTCTCAATTCTCACCCATCTCCTCCAAAGTAAGGAACAAAAAGGGATTCAAGAATGCATGCATCAATAATAATTCAACGGAATGTTTCATTATCATATCATTCAATTCCATGGCAACTCTTATCGTTTATGTGGCGGTCCTCAATCCTCATCATCATAATCATGAATTTTCTTTCATCTTCAGCCGTTGATGATGCAACCTAACTTGGACAAAGGAAAAGAGAAATGATGATAGTTTTCGAGTTGTCTTCTGTTGTGGATGTGTGGCATATAATGAAACATCATGCATCAACGACTTAGACTCGTCAATAGCTCAATAATTTCACCCGCGTAAAAAAATCATCCTTATCGATTTAACACACGCCTACCTATAAAGTCAAATGCAGATGTTGGTGGTAAATTAAGCAGCATTTTCATGCTTCTTTTTTTTCTTTCAAGATTTTATGGATTAAGGGGCATGTTTTCATGACAAATTTTCTCAAAAATATCCAAATGCATGCCTCTCATGGTTGACATTGACTGGTCATGATTTGAATGCAATGTGCCTGCAAACTGGTCCCTGGTAGCAATCTTGGTGTCACGTTAGGGAAAAGTGGAAGAAAACAACAACTATATAAATTTGTCGTGTTCATCACAAAAATATATGGAGATAAATTTAGAAGATTTTGGTAGGAGGACAAGACTTAGTAGGAGCTTTGTCTATGTGGTGATAATAATAGTTTATACTTAAAAGAGAAATTGCTTAAGCATCCACGCTGCAACTTTCTGAATTTGATTAAATCTGATTTTAGGGGAGACTTGGATTGATTCTAAAGAAAGAAACATCACTAATATCGGATTAGCATATAGTTAATAATTTACCTTCCTTTTCTTGTCGAGCGAAGCTTCGGTGATTAGTCATGTTGACAAGAGATTAGAGAAAATACCATCAACTAAGACGACAACCACCCCTTGGTCATGAATACAAGTTACTCAAAAGTCTCTAGCGATTAGTCATGTCGACAAGAGATTAGAGAAAAATAGAAATACCATCAACTAAGACGACAACCACCCCTTGGTCATGAATAGAAGTTACTCAAAAGTCTCCATTGCTAGAATTATAATTTAGCACTTTTGAAAGCCCTTTGGCTGGCTTCGTAATCCATTAACACTTATCATGTACAATTTTGGTTTGGCTCCGTTTGGTAGATAAGAAACTGCTGTGCAGAAAAGAGAAAAAAAACTGTTCGGGTTTTTAGATGGGAAATATTTTATAATGTTTGTTCTATGAACATTTCAGTATTCCTATTTTTAATTATTGACCCAAACAACAAATAGGTTTCTTTTTCTTTTTCTCTTTGGAACAGAATTGAACCCAAACTGTTACAACATAGCCGGCCCAGAAGGTTTTGATCAATTGGAATCATTTCTTATCAAAAAGGGAAAACAGGCTTTTTGAGAAAGGAATAACGTACCAATTCATGTCTTACCAAGCAAGTCTAACAAGGATAAACACATACACCGAGGAAAAGCAGAAAAGAGAAACAAAAGGAGAATCACCAGCAACAAAATACTAAAAGCTAAAGTAAACAATGCCATTAAAACGAGTAGATACTTTATTGTCAACAGAATTTCAATAGCACATGGCTGTAGTACATTTTTAAGTTCTCAACAATGCCATTTCATAGCACAAAACAAGCATCTCATGAAGGTCCCTAAATTTTAAGCTTTCCCATGTTCTGATAAGTAACAAAATCAATCACAACTAGACCACTTCGATGCACTTTAAATCAAAGAATTGTACATTGAACCTAGCAAAGGTATATTTAGGTTTGTCCTGCTGCCTAACCTAATTACTGATTTAATGAGTCTGAGATGAAAGAAAAACGGATAGCTATACCTGAATATATTATCTACGCGGGGATCCAACGGGGTTGTATATTTGTTCATCATCATGACTTAGAACCCACTGGGCAGTGGAGACAGTGTTCAACTCTTCATCACATTCAGATAAGTTACAATAATTCCATATCTTAGAATCTCAGGCAATGGGATAGCAGTATTTAGCTCCAGGACCCTGAGAACGTCAGTATGTACAAGGTGGAAGGCTAACCATGATAGTCCTGTCCTGTGATTCCACAACGCGCATAGTTTGACAATCACACAACCGCAGAGGTAGTACGGCGAAGATCTGTTACTCCATTGTTAAATTTCCCACTAGTTTGCCTACCTTTGAAACTGCCGTATCTAACAGGCTTTGGCTGAAAGAGAGACAAGAGCATTTTCTCCAAAGTCTGTACTGAATACTTCGCATACTTGCTTGAACTTGCATCTTGCTCAACCAAGGGCCCATAGTTCTGCATGTAGCTTCTGTAAACAGGCACAACCGCCTGCACTATGAGGTGGCATGTCTTCTCTCTTAGATCTTTATCTGACACTATCCAATTTGATTGCTTCTTATACATGTCATCAAAGGCTTCATTGAAGGTTTTTAGCCTCTTTTTGACAAGATCACGGGCGGTGGCACGACCACCTGAGAACAGAATCAGACCCTCCCTACTTAAATGACCAGGAAGCTTCCCCCAGCTATCTCTCAAAAACACTGCGGCATAATAGTCCTTGTACTGTTCATGTTCTTTTAACCAGGCATCCCCCAGCAGAACCCCCAACTTAGTTCCCTTCAGGTGCCTGTACAAATGCCAATGATTGTTCATTGCAAAAAGGTTGGACAAGGAGGCATCCTCATAAGCCTTTATCCATGTCTCCAAATTTATCTCAATGGCTTTAATAATTTCCAAAACCTCGTTAATAAGGAGCTTTTCTTGAAACTTCTCATGCTTCCAACTTCGGTCAATGATCAGAACCTGAGTTAATAGTGGCTTATAATCATCCCCAAGCAGTTTATTACAATAATCAGTAATGAAGCTAACCAATTTCGGAACACTCCCATCTGGAGGAGGCGGGTTCTGCCTTTGTAACTGCACCTGAAGAAGAAGCTCCCAGAAAATTTCAGCGGCTCCATCAATTACACTCTTAATGAGATCCCTTGTCAGGTTTTGGATTTCAATACATGCTGCTCCACCAAAAAGCCGGTTGAAGTCCAGTCTCAATTTGTTCAAAGACGCGAAAATATCCAACAACTTCAAAAGCTTTATCGGATCTTTTTTGCTCTCTGTAACAGTTTTCCCAAATTGTAGAAATGCAAGAATACCAGCCTGAGCAGCTATCTTTGCAAAGCAACCCATCCACACATCCAATCCAATCCTCTCAAAAACATCATTGCACAGCTTGTACTCCGCCTCAAACAAATGTTTCACTGCAAACTCCAAATGCTTTCCCCACTGTGCTATATAGCCCTCTATGCTTTGGACATCATTAAACTCTGCAATTGATATCTCAAGGTAATCCAAATTGAGAGCTTGTAAACTTGCCCTCACATTTGAACTTCGAACTTCAACGTAAATAGATATACACTTCTCAAGTCTATTGTTAGCAATCGATCTTCCAATAATAGCTTGCAACTTCTGGATTACCAGAACAGGTAAGGGTGATGGAGCAATGCAAGCTTGTTCTCCAAGTGAAGATGATGACGACATTGGAAGTGGCACACTGTGTTCCATGAGGAGTCTTCGGAACTCATTTTCTAATTTTTCCAACGCAGCCTCCAAAAGCCCGCCATCGAGGTTGGCCTTTCCCTCACCATCTTGCAATTCTCGGAGACCTTTCAATGATTTCTTCAGATTTGAAAGGTACCTATCATCCGCAACCGCATTATCCTCCAAGTACTCTACTATATCCTCCAACCACTGAATCGCCAATCCACAATTGTCACCCAGAAACCTCAGAGCCTCTTCCAGGCGTTTCAAAACCGATAGGTACCCTGGAAGATCACTACGCGGATCTGATAATAGCGATTTCTCGAGTCCATGAACAGCATCAAAAACTTTAAGCACAGCTGCAGCAGGGCCTACAGCACGGTTGATATGGCCGCCAACAGCGGCGAGGGCTTCCTTGTCTGCACGAATGGGTCGAACCGCAGCTTCAAGAGAGGGTAATCTCTGGTTAATCTCTTCAAATCTGTTTCCTGCTTTCTCTAGAGCCGACCCCAGGCCCTGTGATTTCTGTAAACTTAGCCTCAATGACTTGCTTGCAGATATCAAACTCTCAATGCTCTTATCATTCACCGAATTCGCCATTCAAATCCTAATTAAAAACAAACAAAACCCCAAAATCAAAATCTTTGAAACTCCAAATCTCACTCAAATTGGGAGCAAAAAAAAAGGAGCAACTTTAAGCAGCTAAATACAAAAAATTCAAACTTGGGCTTTTCTTATATTCCTTTTCTGAAGTGAAATTTTCTTCATCTCTCTAGAAATCATCGAAAATCAATCAGGACACAAGTACAAGCACAAAACCTCATCTGGGTCCTCACAAAACAAAACCAACACGCTAAGAAACAGCATAAAATCTCACTCAACCCACAACAAGCAAACCAAAGGAAAGCAACCCAGATTTTCTTGAGAGTTAAGAAATACAAGAAATGAATAAGAAGGACTCACTTGAAGCAAAAGAGAGATCCAGTTCACCCGGCCGAGTTGAATCAGATTCTAAACCCGGTATTCAGAGATTCACACACAGGGAGAAAAGGAAGAAGGAGAGAGAGAAACCCTAATCGCGAAAGTAATGTGAGAGTGATGGGAAGATAGAGCGCACTTTTGCAGAGTTCTATTTTTCGCAATGTCCGACGAGAGTGGTGCCAAAGTGCATGACAGTAAGGCAAAACCGCAAACCCTTCTCTCTTGCTTTGTTCTAAACTCGTTTTAGCCTCTCTCTCTCTCTCTGATTCTCTCTCTTATTTTCTCCTGCTGCCAGCCAAAACTCTATTTTTGTTTTGTTTTGTTTTGTTTGCTTTGCTTTGCTTTTTATGACTTTTCTTTACCTTTCCTTCTCAGCCTCCTCCTCTTCTTCTCCACTCCGTTAAGTTTGAAAACTCACTTCGCACACAAGTAGAATCTGACTGCATCAACTCATTCAAAAGCTAAATTCTACATGATTTAAGAAATCATTAATTTTTTTCACCAAAACAAAAGAAATCATTAATTTTTTATTTAATTATGAGGGTTGGCTATATGGGTAGGGAAGGATGAAATGAAATTATGAAAGAGGCTGTCATGTCACTGAAAAGAAATATAAAAAAATAAAGTTTTAAATTGATGTAATTAAAAAAATAAGTTTGTTTTACATGGGTGGGTTTGGGCAAGAGAAGTTGGAAATTGGGAAATTTGTCCTGACTTTCCAAAACTATGACTACAAGTCTTCTCTTTTTTCATGGAGATCACATTCTTTGAAACTTTCAAATGATCCTCTTCAACAACTTTCAATCAATGGTTACTTTTTAACTCTACCAGTGCAAAGTAGAGTAGATGGTATAAATAATAAATTAATAATTGAGAGAGAATATTCTACTTTTTTATTAACTTTTTTTTTTGGGTGTGTGTGTCCAGTAAATACAGAAAAATAAACTGTTCAATATTCTTGTCAAGAAAATAATACCTATATGATCATATCAGATTTGTTGATTATATCTGTTACAATGAAGTAATTCATGTAGGATATACGATGTAGTGACTCGTATGTAATCAATTTTGTCAAAAATATGATCAGTAAAAGTGATACATGTAACTCGGACTTCTCAACTATAAACGTCGTCTTCTCAATTAAAATAATATGTAGCACATGGAAATAAACTACCTAGCAGGTCAAATAAAGGAGGGATGGTTTGGAAATTGCCAACTTGGTTATGAATTTGGAGATCTGTTAGCTGGCCTACTAATTATGATTGCACTGTCTCATTGTCAAACCAGCTAAATAATTTATAGCATAGTATAGAAGATGGTAGAAAGATGGTAAAAGTATATTAAAAATAAACAATTGATGTGACAGAGAGAAATCCTCTCAGTAGCTTGACCCCATGAATAGCAGGCAGGCAACAAACTCTCCACCAGTGAGTCAGTGACCACAGTCGAGAATCACTTTCATTTTGAAAAACACCTCACAAGCTTTGACGGGGAATATTCTGGCCCTACCTCACGACCTACTTTCTCTAGACACCCTTGTTCGAATCTACAAGTGAAATCTTCTATGGACACCCACCCACCCAACTACATTACCAAAAACACCAAAAGTAATTGGGACCAACATGATCAACTCCAATGGCTTCAACATATGACCCCAGAATGGCTCCCACTCCATTGCACTCCACATCTCATTGCTGATTATTTACTTGCAAATTTCCTCATGCACTATAGCAGCATCAAGAACACGCATGTAGCACATAAAAACTGGAAAATAAAAATAGAGTAGCAAAAGCTTCTACACAAGAAGCTTGTTCCTAACGGAGTGCAACTCAGATGCAACATCACCGATATCCTTTCGGTCTGCTGGGGATTCAGCAGAACACGCAATCCCAATTCCGAATATCGAACTCAAGCATTCTTCGATTTTTCGAGGTATCACGATGCTGTCACTGGTACCTTCTTGAAGAAGCAGTGAATCAGCAACCTCTGTAACTCGCCGATCTAGGAAAGCCATCTTCGCGAAATTATGAAGGTTCAAGCCGCCACTAAACATGTCGTCGGTAGGTCTCTTCCCTGTGAACATCTCTAACAAGAGAATGCCAAAGCTATAGGCATCCCCATAAGTTGACACCTCACTTCCCATGCCATACTCTACAATTCAAACATCAAAAATTGTAGATAAATACATAGCTGTCTTCGAATTGTTTGAGAGTAAAAAATAGAAATTGTGAACAATAAGGGATGATAGAGTATTTACCTGGAGCTGCATAGCCAACTGATCCTCTTACCCCAATGGAACTTGTTTGATGATTTTCTGACACATTGCTGGTTAGTTTCGAGAGAAATTTTGCTAGTCCAAAGTCAGAAACATGGCCAGTCAATTCCTTGTCCAAAAGAACATTGCTTGGCTTGAGGTCACAATGAACTATTTGTGTCTCGCAATGATTATGAAGATAATCCAGAGCACAAGCAACATCCATGGCAATGTCCAGCCTCTGAACAAGACTCAAATTCTTGGGTGAAGTTGGATGCAGCCACTCCTCTAAGCTTCCGTTTTCCTTGAACTCGTAAACAAGAGCCTTGAAATCATTACCGCGAAAATCAACACTTGAACACGCAGTTATAATCTTGACAAGATTTCGATGCCTGATATTTCTTAGCGCCTCACATTCAGCTAGGAAGCTCTTAGAAGCTCCTTGGCGTGACAGGTTAAAAACTTTAATGGCAACAAGTTGAGGTGACCTATCAGGATTATCAAGAACTCCTTTGTACACAGATCCAAAGCTACCAGAACCAATCAAATTATCTGAAGAGAACCCATCAGTAGCTTTTAGAAGAGTAGTATATGACACTTGCAGCATAGAGTTTGCCAAGTTGGCACTTGATGATGCAGTTTTTTTCCCTTTCTTTCTTAGCAAGCAGAGATATAAAGGGACAAAAACCAGAGCTATTCCAAGAAAGGCAGAGACTACGGAAATTATTAATTTCAATCTAGGTGACAGTCTTCTTCTTCCCTTGGACTCTTTGGAGCTGCAGTTGGGCAGCCGGAGACTAGCAACACCGCCGCAGAGCCCGATGTTTCCAACAACAGAAGTTGCACTAGCATTTTTAAAAACACCTTCAGTTGGAACTGCTCCCCAAAGTTCATTGAAAGATAAGTTCATATTCTTCAAGAAGTCAAAGCCCTCTAAAAACCTTGGAATTTCGCCAGAAAAATTGTTGCGAGAAAGGTCTAAATCTTGAATCCCTCTCAATGAAGCCATAGATGAAGGAACTATCCCATTGAAGAAGTTGCCCTGCAAGTGTAGGACTTCTAAACCCAAACAACTACCAAGGCTACTGGGAAGCTCTCCATATAGCATGTTATCAGAAACATCCAGTACACCTAGGCTCTTTAGCTTTCCAATCTCCACAGGAAGGGAACCAGTCAAGTGGTTTCTGGACAAGTCTAGAGAAATGGACAAGGAGGGGAGGCCAAAAATTTGGCGAGGTATTGCACCGTCGAGGTTATTTTGGGAAAGATTCAATCTCAGCAGCCTGAGGCATTGCCCTAGGCTTGAAGGGATGTTGCCATGAAGGTTGTTTGCTTGCAATTGGAGAGCGATTAGCATGGTTAAATTTCCTAGAGAGGATGGGATGCTCCCTGATAATTCATTGTGTCCAAGACGCAACAGCACTAGACTTGATAACTTTCCAATGTCCCTGGGGATGCTACCTGTGAAGTGATTATTTCTCAAACTCAATGATTCCAAGTTGATCAGGTTCCCAATCCCAACTGGGATGTCTCCATGTAGTTGGTTTGCTTGGACCCCCAGCATTGTAAGCTCTGTTGTGAGATTGGATATTGATGGGGGCAGAGTGCCACCAAAATTGTTAAGGCCTGAAAACAACTCCCCTAACTTTGTGGCATTGGTCAAGTCTGAGATGAAGCTCAAGTCACCATAAGTACCACTTCCAAGATAATTTTCGTTAATACTGAAGTGTTGAAGCTTATGAAGGTTTCGCAAACTCGGCACTTGCCCAGATAATTTGTTCTCTGCAACAATAAATCTGGCCAGATTTGTGGCATTGGATATTGACAGAGGAATTGGTCCGGTAAATTGGTTCGAAAAACAGTGAAAGTTTTGGAGATTAGGAAGTGTTATTCCCAAGTCTGAGGGAAGACTCCCTTGAATTTGGTTTATTGAGACAGAAAAAGTAGCAAGAGCGGAGAGGTTAAAGATGGAGGGAGGGATGGTGCCAGACAATCGATTCAAATCCAATACCAAAGATTTTAAATGTTTCAATCTGCCTAAAGAACTAGGTATGCTTCCCAACAAGCTATTGTTATATGCACCAAACCTCTCAAGAGATGAAAGGTTTCCCAAGGAAGGAGGGATCTCTCCTGTTAAATTATTACACTCTAAAACAAATATTTGAAGCTTGGACAAGGAGCCCAGCTGTGAAGGAATTTTACCCACTAAGCTGTTGTAACCAATATGAATATAGTTGAGATTGAAGCAATTGGAAACGTTGGTAGGGATAGGGCCACTGAGTGAGTTGTTGAGTAGTAATATTACCTGCAGCCTACGCAAACGCCCAATTTCAGCAGGGATTTGTTGGCCAAAGCTATTGTGATGGAGGCGAAGTTCCCTTAGGAAGCTTAGGTTTCCAATGTGTGGGGATATGGAGCCCACCAAGTTTTGGGACTCAAAGTTGAGCACAGTGACCCTTTGATGATGCCTTTTGCTGCAGGTAACGCCATGCCACATGCAAAAGTGGATGGAATCATTCCATGAACTCAAGACATTATGAGGGTCTTCCTTTATTTGAGCTTTGACGGCCAGCAATGAAACCCTATCCCTCTCATTTCCTTCCAATAGTCCCAACCTGTGGGACTCCATGGATACGGAACGGTCCGAATGCATAAAGCTCCAGCAGCAGACGAATGCATTGAGAAGTGTGCATACTATGATCAATAATCTCACAACCAAAACCTTCATTCTGGTCTGGGGGATCAATTAGTCACAAAAAAACTTGAATTTAAGTTTTCTCTAAATCGTGACGTGTATTGTATGTCTAGTTAAAATATAATTAATACGTGTTACAAAATATATTATGAGGAATTACCTCCAGTTATGTGTCGAGGATGGAGAATGAGTATGCCGTCGAATTGGAAATTGGGGATGATCGATTCTTGTTAAGCCACCTTCTCCACTGTAAAGCCAGTGAAATTAAGTTTTGTTCAATTTGAGAGATCATGGAAAGCTAAATTATAGGACGTTTAAAGTCAATGGTCCACTTGCTGCCTAAGACTGTTTTTACTTTTTGACAGCATGATGGTTCTTGGTTGTGTAGTTAGTAGTTACTAGGAAGAACATTTAAGGCATAGCCTTCACTTTTCAGGTCCACGTAATTTGACTTTTTAAGCATAAGCCTGCCTTAATTCACGGTGAAATTGATTAATTAGGCTTGATTGCATTGCATTGATTAATTAGGCTTGACGCATGTTCTATAACTTAACCCCAATATAACAGTGTTAAGTAAACCTTTTTTGTTTTCCCAAGGTATCCCCAGGCATGGCCCAGGCCTAATCCTCCGAAGTACTGTCAGGTGCATATGCGGGGACCTCTTCCAAGAAAGTTTTCTACATCCACAAGGGCTCGAACCCTAGACCACTTGCTTAAGCGACCAGAGCCCCTTCAACTCTGACCAACCCTCATTGGTGTGTTAAGTAAACCTTCAATCCTCCTTCTCTTCTGCTTCTGCCCACACGGAAACTTCCAGAGACGTCCTTGTCAAATGCAAAGACCTGGTCCTAATTTTTGGGTCTTGGTCTTATGATGATTTTGTGGTTTCATTTCCTGGACTATTTTCTCATGCTAACATGTATTTATCATTATTTCTTCTTCTGTTGCACTGAAGAGAATCTAATCAAATCTTTGACCTATCGTAATCCTAACCAATTACCTCATCCATGAGAAATTAACATAAAAAAGCATCTGGCTGGCCCTACTTCCACATTATGTGAAGAATAAAATGAGGTTGTTACTTGTTAGTATTCAGATTAAGCCCAAATTCCAAGATATGCCCATTTGACCAAACAGACAATATAGTAAGCTTTCTTAATCTTCGTCCACTTTGTGTTAGTGCTGTGGTCTAGCAGCATGAGCGTGACCCAGCTTCATTAACTAGTTTCAAGCTATTCTTAAGCCCATTATTTCCAATTCAACCCCCCACACAAACACACACAAAAAAGACACTAACAGTGCATTTATATGAAGAAATTTAAAAGTACAAAGAAATTCATGAATGACGAAAATTGATGTTCTAAAATTTGTAAGGTTTCTTGTTTGGGTAATGTATTTAAAGTGCGGAATTTAACCTTTATTTGTAAAGTTATCTTTTTTAAAAACTAAATATCTCTTAGAATTTTAGAAATAACGACTTTTAGATAGAATTTAAAGTTGGGATTTATGACCTTCAAATTCCATGTTTTAATTTTCTATGTTTTTTTTTAATCCAAACACGAGAATTGGTTTTTTTAGATTTTATGACTTGTGTCAAAATTCCAAGTTGATTTCTCTCATCCAAATGCACTGTAACTCTCTTAGAGCATCTCCAACCGATATGTCAAAAGTGCCACATAGATATTTAACAGCTAGAAATAACATCTCACACACTCCAACCGATGTGTCAAAGCTGATATGGAATGAAGGCTGAAAATTGAGATATTTTTGACATCCCAAAAGCAAGATGTCAAATGAATATTTTATTATTTTTTCTTTTCTATTCTTTTTAATTAAAAATAAATCAACACTAAAATGTAATAAAATAATAATTTAATTTGACATATCGGGTGGAGTGTAAAGCTGTGTAAGATGTCAAATTGCCACATCAGCCATCAAATTTAAATTTGATGTTTGGTATTTGACATCTCCCTTGGAGATGCTCTTAGAAGCTTCTATAATGAGGGGTTATAATAAGGGTTTAATCCAATAGCCCAATAGTAATTATGCACTAGATTAAGGAACCCCTCATTATAAAGCCTCACTTTTATACATCATTATAGCCTCCCTGAACTCTCATTATTTAGTGAGTATTTGATAATTGAAAAAATAGATAAGCCTAGTATTTTATTCAAATTCTAGAGCCCACTCCTCCCTTGACACGACCCATCACATAGAGTTCAAGAAGCTATGCCAAATGAAATTAAACTTGACCTCAAAAAAGCTAGGTACCCATCCCCATCTCATATGGAGGAGGCATGATGCTAGGGTTTCTAACTACAAGATCATTCGCCATAGAAAGACTAGAGATACCTACCACCATAAATTTCTCCTCTAATTCTTGTGATGGGTTTAAGTCGTTGCTGTCTTAGCGCCCTTCCACCACCACGTTTTTAAAATTCATTGGAAGGTAGGGGAGCTTTTGACTTTTAATACAAATACATAGCTTCCAACTTAATCAACAAAATTAAATCAACGCCAACTGAATTTGACTCCCTCCTCCTCCTCATCTTTATCTCTAAGTCTCCACAATTTCGAATCTATTTTTTTGACTTTTTTTGTCATCTTCGGATGCTCTCTTTAACTTATAAACAATCATAAATTCAAGTGTGTGGCAGACGGAGATAAATCTTCCCAAAACCAATTTAAATAAATATTCCCCCCACCAAATGCAATAAAAATTGAATAATTTTAAAATAAGTACAATTTAATTCATTAAGCTAAACACCGCTTTGACAGATTTGAGGATTCTGCCTCTCTATTCCCCCCATTATCCTATTAATCAATTCAACTAAAAAAATAAAAATTTACATCAAACCCACATCCACATTCCTTCTCTTTCCACCCATTTTCCCTCACGTTGACTCGAACACCGACCCCACGTTCTCCGGCGCATGACGGTGTTCCCCTTCGTACGTTACGATCAGCATCGCCGGATCATCCGGGGCACGCTCCACGTGTTTCCTTGCTGGGCACCCCCTAACCGTACTGCACTTGTAATATCCCCTGATAACGAAAAACAATTGTCCAAAATATAAGACTCAATCCAGACCGTCTGATCATGCTAAATTCTGATTATTTTGTTCCTTTGTATATGAAGGGCCCAGATTTAAATTCAATACCTTGGGTAGGGTGAGCCCTTGATCGGCTTTTGACCGTACTTCCTCCACGAGTACTCGTCCGGTGGAATATCGGCGATTTTTGAACTAATTGCTGGGACCCGAATGGTTTTCTTCACCCGATTTTTCCTGAATTATAGAAAGAAAAAAACAATTAATTTATTTTCTTAAAAAGAAAAAGGTCGTCGGTTAAACTTAAATAACCAAGTCTTTTTCCCTCGCGCGCGAAAAAAGACAAAAAAAATATTTCGCTAAGATGCGCCATTTGGAAAAAGGCGCATCTTATCATGTCAGCGTCCACAAGTGCTGCGCCCATTAATGGCCCAGCAACCTAACTAGTTGACCCGAAACTCGGATGGATCCACCAGATTATAGCCGAGTTGAAATCGTCCGAGTCAACTCGCTTCCCAGGATAATCAACTAAAATTTCATTTGAAAATCTTTGGAAAAACCAACTCTATCGTCTCAGTAACCGTCCATGCGTATTTTAGCTTAACAATTAACAGCAGAGACTAAAATGCGCAGACGGGGAAGCACGCATACCTTCTCTTGGAGCAATGGCACTTGCCGGAGCCAGAAGCAGAACCCGAGCCGGAGTACTTGCACGACGCGTCGTCGGAGTGGTGGTCGTGCTCGTGGCACCTCTTCTTAAACGGCGCCGTTGACAGCGGAGGCTTTGCGCCGGAGACGGCCGGCGCGGGTGCCAGGAAGATCGACGATCCTTGTTTGCCGTTCGAAACGCTGCCGTCTCCGGTGATCGCCGACGACATGAACGACGAGCTCGACGAGACGCTGAAGCTCTCCTTCGCGAACTCGATCTCCGTGCTCTTAGGATTTGATGCGAAGACATTAGGCCTCGTGAAGTCTAGCGTCATGCCGTGCGGCTGAGATTGGACATAGCTCGACTCGATCGGCGCCGGCGGGACGATCGCTGGTGTAGTGACCGGAGCGGGCGCCGGAGAGGGCCTCGGATACAGAGCCGGAGCCAAGCTCAACGTTTGTGAATACGAGGGATGAGAAGAAGAAGAGGGGAACTGAACCGGTTGATCGGGTTGAACAGGTCCGCGTCTGAACCGGGCGTGGCCGGTCCGGTTCAGGAGCGAAATGACCTTTTTGAACTTGGAGACGGTGTGGTCGGTGATGTCCGTACAGTCCAAGCGAGAAGACTGGTTAGTTTGCTGCTGGTGCGATAGAAAGCGGATCAGCTGCTCCATGCTCTCCAAGCCTTGCGATGCAGCTTCCTGTATAGCCTTCCGATCTTCCATCTTCGGAAATTTCATCAGCTCCACCGCCATTTTTGAAATGTAAGAAACGCAGACGAGGTTAAGAGCTCAAGCGGAGCTCAAATGGCCATGGAAGATTTGAGAAGAGGAGGAGTTGTTTTTGTGTTGAGGAAGAAGGGGTTTTGGGGGTTGTATGGTGGTGGGGGTGTGGGAAGATATAAAGGGATGGAGAGTCAAAGTGGGATATTTGATCGGACGGCTGAGATGGGTTTGAAGATTTCTATTGGGATGACTGATTATATAAATAAGTTTTTCTATACTTGGGGGTGGTGGGTCCCACGGTGGGAGGAAATGTCAGTGTGGGACAACTAAAAACTGGTAGTATTATATTTTCTCGTGATGAGGAGAAGAAAACAAATGAGAAGGTTGACTGGACCAGAAGGGTGGGAAGGAAGAGGAACGGGTAAAAAAAGTAGGAGGGGTTTTGGTTTGGATTGTACTGTTTGGTTGTGAGACTTTATTATGACTTGTGAGTTTTGTTTGGTTATAAAAGTTTATTAATAATTCACTGTGAAATCTTTTATTTAAAAAAATTGGAATTTTGAGATCGTAAATTTTAACTTTAAATTTCACTTAAATACTATATAATTTTTCAAATTTGTAAAAAAAATCAAGAGCATTCACCGCTATTATTCACAACCGGCCGGCATCTCATCGTTATCGACGTTATCATTTACAGATATGACGGCTATTTATTTAATAACAACTGCTAATTTACATATTATTTTTTTATTATGAAGCTAAACTTTAAATTTCATATTAAAAATTTATTATACTCAATAGGTAACCCAAATAAATTCTTTAAAATACTCTTAAACTCCCTCGCCCTAACGCACCCTCACATCGGAACCGGACCGATACGTAAAGGGTTTATATATTTATTCAAATAGTCAGGAATTCCAAAGATGAATTCGGTGCTCCAAAAGGTTTGGGTGCTCTAAGTCTCTAAGAATAAAAGTCATACTTAAATTTTATGTGACTCTTTGAAAAATATATATATATATATATATATATATATATATATATTTTTCAAAGAGTCACATAAAATTTAAGTATGACTTTTATTCTTAGAGACTTAGAGCACCCAAACCTTTTGGAGCACCGAATTCATCTTTGGAATTCCTGACTATTTGAATAAATATATAAACCCTTTACGTATCGGTCCGGTTCCGATGTGAGGGTGCGTTAGGGCGAGGGAGTTTAAGAGTATTTTCGTAGCAAAAATGCTAAGACCGAAATGCATGCGTGGTAGGGGTTTTTATGTCATTCTAAAATTTTCAATTGGTCTAATAAATGAAGAAAAAATAAATAAAAGTTAGGGTTGAATTGTCTTCTGACATGGATTGATGGCTTTTGTCAACTGGTGAACACGGGATATGCAAGCATAAATTAATTTACAAATAATGTGGAAAAAAAAAACCTAAATGTGTTGTAAAGTTAGGACATTTTAATATCACATGTGTCACATCGTAACATAGTTTGATTTTTTTGGATTTATTCTTAATTACCAACTAGAAACTTGGACCACATGAATGTGCAAGTCAAAAGAAGGAAGCTTGCTTGTTTGTCTCCTAACCCTTGGAAAATGACCGACGTGTTTTTCGTGACTTGAAACGGTAAAACTTCACCCCACAATACTCATTTTAATCAAAATAATTGATTTGACCCATAATTCAACGCTCATGACAGTGTCTTCTAGCATTAGTTAAGTATTTGCTATAAATTGTGTTATTGAATTGATGATGAAGAAAGAAACAATTACAAAAATTGGATTATGTCCTAAAGAATTAGGTGAGTATCTCTATAATAAATGAGACGTATAGTCGTCGGACTACCAAAGTATCATATCTTTTTAATAGCATGTACAAAAAGAAGGATCCAGATCCTCTGCTCTGATTTTTTCTGCCATGATCTGCTTTACTTTTATTCTCCACACGCCACCTCATTAAAATTTAATCTAAAGGACTTAAAGTTGACACATCATTTTTCAAGCAAAAAATTACTCCTAAAGAAAAACAATACCCTAACCCAACTAACATCAAACTTAACATCGTCTCCCTTTCTTTTTCCTTTTTTTTTTTCTACATTCTTATTAGCACATCTTCTTCCTGCCTTTGCCCCCAAAATCTTATCCCTGCCAAGCTTTCATTTCTCCAAAAATTCTGTAATCACAATCCCTTCTCTCTCCTCTATCAAAATAAAAAATATATATATAAATATATCTTTCAGTAGCCATTGATTTGAGAAAATAACCATAACTCATCAGTCAATGGACCTTACAAAACAATCCCAATATCCAAGTCTTGAAACGTAATTCCTCTTTTATCCAAGAAAACAGTGAAGGAATTTTTTTTTTCCTTCAACCACCCTCATCACATCAAAGGATATGGGGAAATAAGTTTGCTTTTTGTTCTTTTGATAGATGGGAACATGACCAATGGGATTTCCATGGATATCTATGTAAGATCCCATCTTGCCATGCCTTTAAGCAGAACGAAGAAGAATAAAGAAAACGAGGACTTCTACACACAAAAAGAAAAGAAAAGAAAAAAAATCAATTTTACATAACATAGTTGAGAGATTTTTTCTTTATGGATCCACCTTGTTGATATAGGTCATTCCATTGGAGGAGCTCCTTCATATTTGCTGACTCTGAGGACACACTTGAGCATACCTGGTGGCATTGAGTTCAATATTAACAATATTAAACAACCAAAGCTCCACCACTAAACAAACGCTGGAACAACCAGAATCGATTGTGATTATAGACAGGAAGAAATCGTGTGACGGGAAGAAGCAAGAAAAAAGAAGAAGAAAGGGATAGGATGTTAAGTTTGATTAGTTGGGTTAGGATATTGTTTTTCTTTTTTAATTAGAAGTAAATTGGGTTTTTCTTGAAGAATGATGTGTCAACTTTAAGTCCTTTAGATTAAATTTTAGGGGGTTTCACTAAAACACCCAAAATGGGGGCTGAAATTATAAAAAAACCCAACACCCAAAACACTTTATAAACACACCCAAAACCCATCATTACACACACTCAAAACCCATTTATAAACACACCAAAAAAATATATAATTGTTTATTTTAGAATTGATTTTGGGTGTGTTTCTATATTTAAATAGTGTGTGGGTTTTTTTATAAATACATGAGGTGGCGTGTGGAGAGCAAAAGTAAAGCAGATCATGGCAGAGAAAATAAGAGCAGAGGATCCGAATCCCGAAAAGAAATCTTGCCTCCATTAAAGCACCCCCATCCCCCTAATAACATACCTGTAAAAACTAAAAGTTACAATTCTCAAAAAGAACATCTGTAATACAATTAGGTGGTTCCTCAAATAGGCTGCACATTGCTACGACCAACATTTACAATATCTTATGTCGTGTTTGCTTATCAATTCATGCTTTTCACATGGATATTAAAATAATTCTAATTTATAACTTCCCCAACATGCGAAATCAAAAATTATATGAATTTCATATTAAAATTCGTAATTAAATACACTTGAAATCATAAGTGAGATCAACTAAAAAAGAGTAGTTCATCCAATTCTCAATGCCTCTATGTGAATGAGAAATGTCAATTTTATTTTACTTTTTTTTTGGCTGAGTGGGATTAATTAATCTCTGTTCTACGAAAAAAATTATTGAGTGGGGAAGAGAAAATAAAGCTGACCAAAAGTGGGTGATCACGTGGAAGTCTCCTTTTCCATTTTAAGGCCTAGTTTGGGATTGTTGTCACTTTTAAAAAAAAGTTGCTTCTGCTGTGCTTTGAAAATAATTAGCTGTAAAGTAAAGCAGCTCCATGTTTGGTAAACAATATTTTTAAAGTGCTGTTAGTACAAAAAGCAGTGTAAAAAACGTTTGGTTAATTTTTATATAAAATTGTTGTAACTATGAATAATGACTAAAATAGACATGATGTTAAAAGTGTTATGTACTAATTATGTGGTGGTAGTTGTAGTGATCGAGTGGAGGTGGTGGTGGTAGGGATGGCGGTTGTGGAGGTGGTGGTGGTGGCAGTGGCAGCATGGTTGTGGTGGTGGTGTTGGTTGTGGAGGTGGTGGTGGTGGTGGAGGTGGTGGAGGAGGTGGTGGATGAGGTGGTGGTGGCGGAGGATGAGGAGGAGGAGGATGTGGTGGTGGTGATGTTGGTTGTGGATTTGGAGGTTTTGGAGGAGGTGGTGGTGGTGGTGGTGGATGTGGAGGTGGAGGTGAAGGAGGAGGTGGTGGTGGAGGAGGTGGTGGTGGTGGAGGAGGTGGTGGTTGTGGTGGTGGTGGTGGAGGATGAGGAGGAGGAGGATATGGTGGTGGCGGTGGTTGTGGAGGTAGTAAATGTGGTGGTGCAAGTGGTTGAGTTGGATGTGGAAGTGGAGGTGGTGTCATTTTTTAAAATGAATGATGGTATTTTGGGAATTAAAAAAATCCATTAAATGTTCATCTCTGCTACTTTTGAAAGCAGCTTTGAAAAGCAACCTAGGGCCTACTTTTAAAAGCTGCTGTCAAAAGGCCATTGCTTTTAAAATAATCGGGATATTTTATTTTTACCAAACACCTTAAACTACTTAACTTCCTTTTCATAAAAGCTGGGTCTTGCTGGTATCTCTTATATTAACCGTCCGATTTATCCTATAAATATCCGACGATTAAAATGAAGACGTAGAGTTGACTATGACTTTCTTTAAAGATTATGCACATAATTGTAGAGGCAAAAGACTACAAACTATGCATCAATTTTATTTTTTTGGTTAAGAAATATTAAGAATATATTCTTGAATTATGATGCAATGTAATGGATAATGGTGGAAAATAATTAAAAATAAACATAAATTTACATTTTTGTAATATTTATGATCGTCATCTCATAGTTTTTAGAGCATCCACAATGGGCTCCATAAACTACATATTTAGACAAATTTTAGAGAGAAATTTGAAAAATATAACTCAAACCATGCTCTCTATCCACTGCCTAAAATAAGTTGTGCAATTTTTACCTACTCTCGTAATTGTGCTCGCTCCATTTTAGAACTCAAGGAATGTATTGGAAGAACCGAATAATTTTTGTCACAAGTTAACTTACTTTAATCACATCCTTAAGTTAATTCAACTTTTAACTAAAAAAATCCCTTCAATCTCAATACGAATCGATGTTTGACTTTGCGCCGGACCACCTCTAAAAAAGAATTATTACATTGTGCCCATGTTTGATATGCATAGGATTTGATTCTCCGCTAGAAAAATTTGTATGGATAAAGAAATAAATTCGTATCTTCAAAATTTGATGCTCTCCCCGCGGTCGAAGAGATAGAGCACCCAATAGCTAATAGTGCCATAATTTTATTCTCCTCATAATTTAAAAATGTTTTAAAAGTCAAATAAAAGGGTTTGAAAATAATAATAATATCACAACAAAGGTTGGAGTGCTTAAAAGGATCCAACTAGCAATGCATATAATTTTATTATTAGTCAAGACATCCCCATCCCTAGTTGTTTCTTCTCTCTTATATTTTTTAATTATATATTTTTTAATATTTGTTATTATTATTATTATTATTATTATTTTGTAAGCTTCTAGTTGACACCACATTGGACATTTATTTATTAATTAAAGTTTGATTGTCGTGCAACTTTTGAAATATTATTATTCTTTTCTTAGCATCTCGGTGGGCGTTGAATTTTCTTGATCGGCATAATTAAATTTTGCATCAAATCTTACCCCACTTGTGAAAGTCGGGCTTCAATATCAAAAGCACGCAATATGCTTTATTCTAGGCATATTAAACAAAACGGCCCCGTCCTCTACCGTTTTAGCCATGAGGTGCGACCGGAGCTGGGCTTTATGGGCCTAAATGGTCCTAGAACGGGCTACTTATAATATGTGAAATTTAAACTCCACAAAAATTCTATAGTGATGACTTTATTTATGTCCATTAGGTGAGACCCTATCTTTTTTTTTTGGTGAAAACCAAGGTATTCCCCGCGCGATTGCGGGGACTAACCCTCGAGGTACTGTCGGGCGCAAAGCGGGGACCTCTCCCAACAAAGTCTGCTCTATTCGCAAGCGCCTGAGATCGAACCCAGGACCTCTTGTTTAAAGGATCCAAGCCCCTTCCACTTGGACCAACTCCTGTTGGTGACCCTATCTCTTAATCATTGAATCAAATTAATTAGTCTAATTCAACGGTTAAGAGATAAAACCTCAACTAAGAGCCATATATAAGGCCCTCACTATAGAATGACTCTAAACTTCAAGGAGCAATAGAGTTGGGCCTTGTTAGCACCAAGTTCTAAACAATTCACATTTTAAATGTTTCTTCTAAAGTATATCCATGCAAAAAAGTTAGATGGGATAGGATTAGCTATTTGATTATCATCATGGTTATTTTAGTATTATCAAAACACACTATATTCGTCTCCTTAGTTAGTTTATTGTATATCCTTGCCCAATGACGGATCAACAAAAATTTCTCTACGAGGGGGAGATAAAAGAAGCTATAGAACAAATATTTTGGCCCACCCTGTCCAACCCCACTCTAAAACAAGGAGCCTACCCCCTCTAACTCCTTAATAGATCGACCTATGTATGCATCTAAATACCTAACTTACCGTTGAAAGACTATTCGATAATGCTTGACTTCCCCAAAGTAGTCTATAAACATTAATGGAAAAGTCAAATTATTTATCTCAACTTATGTAAGGCGTAATAGGTAAAGGGATTTTGGTGCAGTGAAAAAGGACCTTGACTTACAGACCAGTTATTCTAGGTTCGACTCCCTTGACACCTTAAGAGTATGTGTGAGAAAAGCCTCCTCCCATTTTCTGACTTTGACAAAAAAAAAAAACACCGTGTCATAGAAAACATGAGTTTAGCCAAATTAGTTAGAGCGATTGTGCTCCCCACTATGCACCAGAGTTCGAATTTTCCTCATTGTACTTTATATTAGATTATAGTAGAATATACTTGTTTTGAAAAAAAAAAAAAACCGTCATATCAGAACATTGTGAATTTAAAAAAAAAAAAAAAACATAATTGGGTTTTATAATATATTTCTCGGTTAGATGGACAATCCATTTCACCGAAGGCCCAAGGCGTATTGGGTTCAATAGCAAACGGAAAACAGTTGCTCCAAGTCCAACCAACCCCAATCACCAAAACAGCGACGTTTCAATTCCCTTCCCTTCCAAATCGACATCTCACGCTACCTACAGGCAAATGAGGTTAGCACAGCAAAAACGAAGGTTGCGTTAGATCCAAGGGGACAAGGAAGGGACCAACGCATGCACGCAGTGACTCCGAGAGAGAGACCCAGAGGGCGCCATAGAAGCTTTCATTAGAGCCCAAGCAATTGGCACCAAAACCATCCTATTAACCACGGCGGCCCAATACATGGAGCTGGTGCGAAATTCAGGTACGCTTTCTTCGTTTGAATTTTCGAACGAATCGATTTCGTTTTCGTGTTCTGTGATTCCTGCCCGTTTTCGTTGCTCTGTTTTCGTCTAATTAGGTTTGTTTTTGGGGCTTGTTAGTGAGTGAATTAGGTTCTTGATCTTCCGAATCGGATTTAATTTTGATATCCTGTTTGGTTGCCGGGAAAGGAAATTGAATGAAAATGTACCAAATGTATTGGGCTCAGTGCCGGCATGTTTCTCATTTTCTGAAATCAGCATCAAATTCGAGTTTCAGTTTTGATTTTTCTGTACCGAACGTGTATTTATTCTATGTAATGGTGATTGTGTTTAATGGTTTATAGGCAGGATTCAATGGTGATTGAGACGTGGCCGTGGTGATCTGCGCGGATACACAGTGGGGAGCAAGAACGGAGTGGATCGGATGGACAAGAACAAGAGCCGTACCGATCTGCTCGCTGCCGGACGAAAAAAGGTACACATAGCTCTTGGTTATAAGAGAGCATTAGGGTTTTTGACGCATCCCATGTATTACATGCCCTAATCTGCCACCCCTATTAAATTCTAACTTGTCTGTGTTGTATCCTTTTTCTATGTTACTTTAGATATGTTTAAAGAAATTTTTTTGTATAGTGCCTATGGGTATTTTCTATCTTTTTCTTTTTTGTTTTCTTTAGTGTCACATGAACAAACCAGAGAGTGGAAATGAGCTATCGGATTTTAATATATAGTCTTGTATATTTGTCATCAGCTTCAACAATATCGTCAGAAGAAAGATAGTAAAGGCAGTGGAAGCCATGGAAAATCCTCAAAGAAGTCTGGTAAATCGGATCAGAATGAAGCTGATGCTGATGCAGTCTCTAGTGCCGCTAAATCTACAGCATTGCCTCAGGCCCCTGAAGGAGAAACTGAGTCTCCTATAGATGCTAATCTGAATATCATCAACTCATCAGGGTCACATTCTGGGGAGAAATCTGCAGCTTCTGAAATTAATGTTGCTGCTGCTGGTCCCTCGGTGGTGCCCATTACACATGAGACAAGTGTAGTTGAAACTCCGATCGACCAAAATGCTGAGTCACCATCACAGGAGGTGGGGGTCACTAAGCATGATGTTGAATTTTCTGTCAGGAATGAGGGGGAGAATGCTGGGACCGCTGATGCTGAGGTGGCAAGGGTTATTTCTTCGGACACGTCACATGTTGTGGATTCTGGAGGGCAAGCCAAAGATGCCAATATGTCTATACCAGTTGATGTGTCAGCGCAACCCGCTTCAGTTGATGTTGCTGCGGGGATGTGTGTTACTGTTGACACAGAGAGTCTGAGTAGAGAAGAGGAGTCATTGCCTTCACAGGAGAATATTAATACAGTGTTGATGCAGCAGAGGGAAGATCAGGTAACCGATGTAGGTTGTACTCTTCTCCTTTTTTTGTTTAACTTTCTTTGTATATTCTCTATTCTATTGGGATTCTCCTGGAAGTTAACTGGGCAGATTAGGAAAACTGATGGGTTTGATGTATAATTAGAATCTCATTTGTTGCTGGGTAGGGGCAATGCAGGAAGCTGATGGTTTGGATGCAAAGAAATCTAATCATAGACATGAAGCAGAATTGGAGCTTAAAGGAGATAACATGCTTTCTTCATCTGAGCTTGATAGAAGCATTGAAAGTTTCTCTGGTGAAGCACCCTCTGTAGATGAGCAAATTGGTAAGTTGGATGAAGCATCTAATGGAATTTTAGTATTTGCTTCAGATACAAAGCAATCTGATCCTAGTCGTGAAGCAGAAGTGAAGCTTGAAGGAGATAACATGCTTTCTTCATCTGAGCTTGATAGAAGCCTTGAAAGTTTCTCTGGTAAAGCACCCTCTGTAGATGAGCAAACTGGTAAGGTGGATGAAGCATCTGATGGAATGTTAGTATTTGCTTCAGATACAAAGCAATCTGATCCTAGTCATGAAGGAGATGAAATTCTTTCTCTGTCTGAGATTGATAGAACTGCTGAAGCTCTCACCAACCTAGCTTCCTCTGTAGATGGGCAAACTGGTAAGGCAGATGAAGCATCTGGGCCAGCTGGTGCAACCATGTCTGATGGACTCACAGTATCTGCTTCTGCTTTACCTGAGGCAGATGGATCTTTACTTGTTAGTGCTGTTGTGCCAACCGAGCAGAAAAGAGAAGATGTTCCAGGTTCTTATTTTGAAGAAAAGTCAGAGGTGCAATTTGGATCTGGTTCTGAGCAAGGTGGGGAAGAACATAGGGACGTTGCTGAGGATTTTCATCAGAAACATCCGTTGGATGGCTGTGAAAGGCCTCCACAAATCAATGTGGTGAGTCCAGATAAAGGATGGACTGTGTCTCCTGTTGCAGATGTCAGCTCAATCAGTCTCTCACAGCTCACAGAAGTAATTAGGAGGCTTAATGAAGAAGAGTTTCGGATTCTTCTTAAGACAATCGAATCAGTTTCTAACTCATTTCCAGGGATTACCAATTTTATTGGGCCAGAATATGGATTTCCAGAATCATTTGAGCGACTTAAAGAAGAATTGATTCTCACAAATTTCACAAAAGATATCTTTCACTTGCAGCTTGCACAGCAGTCTGAGATGCAAGTGGAGTTTGATTGCCAGCGTAATCAGTTGCTTGATGAAACATCTCTTCTTCGTGCTTCACTCAATGAAGTTCGTGAGAAGAACCAATACCTTGCTGAAGAGCTTGCAGAGTGCAGATGTGAACTCCAGCCTGTTGCTAGTGGAAGGGAGGAGCTCCAAAACCAATTTCAAACTGCGAAGGCAGACACTGAAGAATTTTCTGCTAGAGCAATTGAATTGCATAGCAGCCTGGAAAGGTCATGGCAGGATTTGTCAAGACTGTCAGAAGAGTTGGCTGACTGCAAGTCTTTGGTGGCAGCTTTACAGGTGGAAAATGAGAAATTAAATGGGACTATTGCTTCAATGGATGAAGATAGAAAGAAACTTGTTGAGCAAAATGATCTTCATCTACACGAGAAGGAGAAGCTTTCAGCAGACTTAGTTGATGGCAAAAGTTTTGTGGCAGCTCTACAGGGTCAAATATCCAACTTGAGTGGGAGTCTGGGTTCAGTAACAGAGGAGAGAAAGAAACTTGAGGAGGAGAAGGAACATCTTTCCTCTGAGAATGAGAAACTTGCAATAGAATTGGCTGACAGTAAGAATTTAGTATTGGCTTTGCAGGTAGAAAATGGAAATTTGAATGCGAGTCTTGGTTTAGTTACAGTGGAGAGAAAGAAGCTCGAGGAAGAGAAGGAGCATTCTGCTCATGAGATTGAGAGACTTTCTTCTGAACTTCTTGTTCTTCAAGAGCGGTTATCTGCAGAACATGGAGAACATATGAGGGTTGTGATTGACTTAAAAGAAACTTCAACACGCCTTGACCAACTCACCGAAGAAAATATTTTTCTTACTAGCAGTCTGGACATACTTAAAGCCAAGATGAGAGAGGTTGATGAGGATGGAATCAAAATACCAGCTCAAGCTGGGGAAGCTGAGAATCAAGTTGAACTCTCAGAAGTGCAGAGCAGGGGTCATGAGATTGCAACTGAAAGTGAAAATTTTCATCAAGTTCCAGGAAAGGAAGATAGTGAAGTTTCCTTTATTATGGTGGAAAAACCCTTTTCTGATGGCTGTGTAGGAAGCTCACCATTTCTGAATCTTGGGCGTGAAATCTTTGATGATTCCTTTGGGTTTGTAGCACTAAAGGGACGCTTGGAGGAGGCAAATAAAATGTTGAATAAACTTGTACCGGAAATTGAAGGCATCTGCTCTCATTCAGAATCCTTGAACAGGTCAGATGATAAAGTTTCCACACCTCCAGTGTCAAAACTGATTCAAGCCTTCGAGTCAAAGGCGCATCTTGAAGAACTTGATGTCGAGGAACGAGGTCTAACTAACAATCAATCACCTGCAGATTCAATTGCATCAGTAAGAGAGCAAACTGGAAACTTGAGAGCATTATTTGAGCAGTTGCATCTGGATGCTGCAAATGCCAGTGTGCTGCTCAAGGAGGAACGAGAGGGTAGGAAAACTGCTAATGCCACATTTGGGGAGCTGAAGGATCAGTATGAAGCCTTGGAGGAACATAGCAAGAAGCTGGAAGCCACCAACATTGAGCTTGGTGTCCTATATGAAGCTTTAGAACAACATAGGGGCCGCATTGAAACAAGGAATAGCGAGCTTGTGGTTCTCTGTGAGTCCTTACAACTACAAGTTACTAATCTCGAAGCAGAAAACGTGGAAGTTGGTAGAAAGCTACATGGGTATGAATCAAGAATTAGTCAATTGCAGAGTCGATTGCATGATTTACATACAAGTTCAAATGACCTGGTATCTCAGATCTCTGATCAGTTAGAAAATTTTCACAAGGAAGCAGCAGAGAGGGTTTTGATACTTGAGCAGCATTGGAATTCCACTATTGCTCCGGTTGTTGAAGCAATTGGGAAACTTGATGAATCTCTTGGGAGTTCCACAACTACACCAGTCTCTCATGATTGTCTGGATACAATTAGTCATTTCGTTTCTTCTGTATATGATGCTGTCAGTGTTATTGAAGATCTAAAGGGGAAACTTCAAAGTTCTCAAATGGACCGTGAGGCTATTTGTACTTTATACAAAGAAGTGAATGAGAAATGTGATGATCTGCATGGAAAGAATGAATTGGCTAGTGATACTCTGTGCAAGTTGTATGACAGCCTTCAAAAACTTCTTAGAGTTTTGCATGGGTCTATAGATGAAAGTGAGATGAACCCGGAAAATGAGAAGCTTCCTGATCATCTGGATTACAGTAATTTTGTAACCATCATAGAGCAGCTGGAGAATTTTCTGAGTGAGAGGCTGCAACTCCAATCTGTTAACAAGAAGATAAACTCAGAGTTGTTGGATAGAACAGAAGAATTTGAGGAGCTAAAACAGAGATGCCTCGATGCAAATTCTATTCAGAAGTTAATAAAAGATGTTGAAGGTGTGCTAAAAGTGGAACATGCTGAGGTTCACGTAGATAAAATGCCTGCTTCACGCTTAGAATCATTGGTGTCGTGTCTTGTTCGGAAGTACGAGGAGGCTGATGTGCAGGTAGGCTTATCTCAAGAAGGTTTTCAATCTAAGGCGATGGAATTGACTTCAATGCAGGAAGAAATACAGCATTTAAATGCTTTGTGTTCCCAGCGTGAAAGTGAAACCATTGTTGTCAAGGAAAGTTTACGTCATGTGGAGGATGCCCTTCTTGTTGCTCGTTCTGAGTTACAGGAGAAACTAAATGAACTTGAACAATCGGAGCAACGGGTGTCTTCCCTAAGAGAGAAGCTTAGCATTGCTGTCTCTAAGGGGAAAGGCTTGATTGTGCAGCGAGATGGTCTCAAACAGTCCCTTACGGAGAAATCTAGTGAGCTGGAAAGATTCTTGCAGGAGCTGCAATTGAAAGACTCCATGCTTGTTGAGGTTGAAACAAAACTCAAGGCATATTCAGAGGCAGGTGAGCGTGTGGAAGCTCTGGAATCTGAGCTTTCATACATTCGCAATTCGGCTACTGCATTAAGGGAATCATTCCTTCTCAAAGACTCTGTCCTTCAGAGAATAGAAGAGATTTTGGAAGACCTTGATCTGCCAGAGAATTTTCATTCGAGGGATATTATTGAAAAGATTGATTGGCTGGCTAGGTCAGCTACTGGTAACACTTTTCCTCTGACAGATTCAGATCAGAAGAGTTCTGCTGGTGGAGGTTCATACTCTGATGCTGGTTTTGTTGTTATGGATTCCTGGAAAGATGATGTACAGCCAAGCTCAGATTCTAGTGATGATATCAAAAGAAAATATGATGAACTTCAAAATAAGTTCTATGGGTTGGCTGAACAGAATGAAATGTTGGAACAATCTTTAATGGAGAGGAACAACTTAGTCCAGAGGTGGGAGGAACTTCTGGACAGGTTTGATATGCCATCGCATCTGCGGTCCATGGAGCCCGAGGATAGGATTGAGTGGTTAAGAAAAGCACTTTTGGAGGCAGAGGGTGATAATATGTCTCTCCAGCAGAAGGTTGTTAACCTTGAAAACATTTGTGTATCACTAACTGCTGATTTGGAAGACTCAAAAAGGAGAATATCTGACCTTGAGGAAGAACTTCAAACACTTATCGATGAGAGAAATAATCTTTCTCAAAGATTGGAGGTTCTGATCAATGATCATGATAAAATTTCAGCAAAGGCAGCTGAGCTTGAGCTTGAGAATGAAAAACTGCAGGAGGAAGTTACGGATTTGCAGGAGAATGTAGCCAAGATGTGTGGGAATGAGGAGCAAATTTTCAGCATAGAAGGTGACATAAGAAGATTGCAGGGTCTTGTTACTGATGCTTTGCAGGTTCCTGGAATAAAGTTAGAGTATTCTGGTGAAAGCAGCATTGAGTGCTTTGAAGGGTTACTGAATAAGCTATTAGAGAATTATGCAACTCTTTCCTCAGAAAAACCAGTGTTTGGGAGTGCAGCTGATGGTACCCATACAGAAATTGCCGAAGCAACGGTTGATCAAGCAAGAAGCGTAATTACACCTGATACTGCTGAATCAGATATTGCTGTTTTGAAGAAAGAGTTGGAGGAGGTTCAGCGTGAAATTTTGGCTGTGAAGGAGGAGAGAGATGGATATCTGGAGAAGCAAGGGTCTTTGGCTTGTGAGGTAGAAGCACTCGATAAAAAAGTGAGTGAGTTGCAAGGGCTGCTTAATCAGGAGGAACAGAAATCAGCTTCTGTTAGAGATAAGTTAAACATTGCAGTTAGAAAAGGAAAGCAATTGGTGCAACAGCGTGACAGTCTGAAACAAAATCTTGATGAGATCAATTCTGAGGTGGAATGCTTGAGATCTGAGATCAAGATAGGGGAAGGTAAACTTGCAGAGTATGAAGAGAAGTTCAAGGATTTGTCTGCTTATCCAGGGAGGGTAGAAGCCCTAGATTCTGAGATTTTGTTCTTGCGGAATTGTTTGAAAGAAAGTGAGCACAATTTGCAGGAGCAAGGAAATACTTTGAGCTTGATCTTAAATGTTTTAGGCAACATCGATGTTGGAGATGATGCTAATTCTGGTGATCCTGTTTTGAAGTTGGAACATATTTGGAAAGTGTGCTGTGATTTGCGTGCAGATATGTCTTCTTCGGAACAGGAGGCTAGGAAATCAAAAAGAGCAGCAGAGCTACTCCTTGCAGAACTGAATGAGGTTCAAGAGAGAAATGATGGTCTCCAGGAAGAGCTAGCAAAATCTGCGAGTGAACTTGCTACACTCTCCAAGGAAAGGGATCTCACAGAGGCCGCCAAGCTTGATGCTCTTTCTCGTCTTGAAAAGTTATCTACAGCTCATTCTGAATTTGCGGGATTAAAGTCTGGAGTAGATCAACTCAGGAAGGGGTTCCAAGATGTTAGTAATTTACTGGCTGGTGTTTTTCACCAGGACATGGAATTTTTGCACAACCTAGAGTCTGGTATTGACTCCTGCCTCAAATCAAGCAGTGCTGCTGATGTGGTTGATGTACCCCTTTTTACTACAACGGGTGGATTTATAACGAGCAAATCAGATAAGGTACTTTACTATGCATGCGCTCAAACGTTGGTTCCATTGTATTTTACAACTTTCTTTTTATTATTCTTGTTTCTCTATGTGGATTGTTAAAGGCAATTTCCTACTTATTCTAGGTTCTTTGTTTCAATTCTGTTGCATCTTCCCCCTGCCCAAAAATACTAATAAAATTCATCTAAAAGTTAGACAAGTGCGATGATTTTGTTAAACAGTATGGTGTTGTTCACTGCAGTAAGCTTGTTAGAAATGAAGCTTCTTTAGTGTCAAATGATTATAAAAGAATTCATTTTATGTATATGTATTTCACACTCTTGGATATCAAGTGATGTGACAGATGATATAGCATTATCTTTTGTTGAAAGTAACTAGGACTCATATTACAGTAAGTGGGACCAAGAATGAAGAAATGAATACGTTCACATCACTTGGTATCCAAAATTTGGTATAGTAATACTCTTATCATTTGCATACTGTTATTATCATTATCACTAATGACTATTATGTATATCATGATTGCTGTTTACCTCTTTTTTCTGTTATATTTTGTATGGCAATTATATAGTCTTTAAATTTCATCTGAAGCTTTCTTCTCTCGCATCAGCTTCAGTTAGACTATTAATTTTTAATTTTTATTTTTTATATATACATAGCATTTTCTATATCTTCTAATTTCAGTTTCCCTGTTCAGGAGAACTTTACTTTGATGAATTCTTGGTCAGACTCCAACATGCATGGCCGTTCAGATGACAATTTTATTGTTGGAATCTTTAGTTATGTAAGGCATTATCTGCAAGAACTCATGGTGGAGGTTGGTGCGCTTAAAGAAAAATTAGATGAACACTCAATTTCATTACATGAAAAAACCAATAATGTATCAAAATTAATTGCAATTGTTCATGGAGAATTAACTTCCAAAAATGAGTCAGTTGAATCCTTGAAGAGAGACTTGTTGCATATGGAAAGAGTTGAAAAGGAAAAAGACAAGGAGCTTCTTCTCTTGCGTAGAAATATTGGCTTACTTTTTGAAGCATGCACTAGTTCAGTTATGGAAATGGGTAGAAGAAAAACTGAATTGGTCGGAAATGGTTGGGCTGCTGGAGATCAAGGGATGAGATTGAAATCAGCAGAATTTCCCGTCGATGGACTTTCTTTTGGTGGAGAGGAGCAGTTTCACTCTGAGGAATGTGTCAGGACTATGACGGACGGGCTATTGTCGACTGTGAATGATTTTGGTACTCTGACAGCGGAAATTGTGGAAGGTAACCAAAAGGAATTGAAGATTACCATTTCCAAGTTGCAGAAAGAACTTCAGGAGAAGGACATTCAAAGGGAAAGGATCTGCATGGAGCTTGTAAGTCAAATCAAGGGGGCTGAAGCGGCTGCGACAAGTTATTCAATGGATCTTCAATCCTCAAAAATGTTGGTGCATGATTTGGAAAAACAGGTGGAAGTGATGAAGGGTGAACGTAACCTGTTGGAGCAGAGAGTGAAAGAGCTAGAAGATGGTCGTGCGACTTCTACCGATTTGCAAGAGAGGGTCAGATCACTGACTGATGTGATTGCTGCCAAAGACCAAGGTCAGTTCTCATTGACATTTGATCCACACCATCAAATATATAATTTGAATGTTTATCTTTTGAAGGAAGTTTAAAATGGTTATTTAAATAATCAATAATTATAAAATTGCTTGTGATTGCAGAGATTGAGGACCTAATGCAAGCACTTGATGATGAGGAGGTGCAAATGCAAGGTCTCACTTTCAAGATTAAGGAATTGGAAAGTGTTGTGGAACAAAAGAACTTAGATCTTGAGAACCTTGAAGCTTCTCGTGGGAAGGTTATGAAAAAGCTTTCTGTCACTGTGAGAAAGTTTGATGAGCTACATCATCTATCTGCAAACCTCCTTGCCGAGGTGGAAAAGCTCCAATCACAATTGCAAGATCGGGATGCTGAGATATCTTTCTTAAGGCAAGAGGTCACTAGGTGCACCAATGATGTTCTTGTTGCATCTCAAACCAACAACAAGAGAAATTCAGATGAGATCCATGAGTTATTAACATGGTTTGATATGAATGTTGCTCGGGTTGTTGTGCACAATGCATATCTTATGGATAAGAACAATGATCATGACTCTGAACATAAGGAAATATTTAAGAAAAAGATTGATTGTATTATATCAGAATTGGAGGATCTACAGGCTGTAGCTCAAAGCAAGGATACGCTATTGCAAGTTGAGAGGAGTAAGGTACAAGAATTAACACGGAAGGGAGAAAGTCTTGAGAAGTCTTTACATGAGAAAGAATCGCGACTAAATTTGCTTGAAGGTGTTGGAGATTCTGGCAGAGGAACTAGTATGACCTCTGAAATTATCGAGGTTGAACCTGCGGTGAGATGTTTATATGTTTATTTGTATATTAACTTGCATTTCTAGGCCTTTGTCAGAGTATTGGAATGTCATTAATGACTTTAATTTGTGGATTTTTTTAATAGATAAACAACTGGGTGGCATCTGGGACCTCCATTGCACCTCAAGTCCGCAGTTTGCGCAAAGGCAATAGTGACCAAGTTGCAATTGCCATAGATATGGATTCTGAGAAGACTAGTAGGTTGGACGATGAAGAGGATGATAAAGGTAAAATCCTATACTGATATAGTTTCTGTCATCTTTTACTGTTCTTTTCCTCTAATTCCAAGTCAGACAAGTCAAGGCATTTCTTACTCGTGTTTGACTTTTCTTTGTTTCTTTTGCTGTAGTTCATGGTTTCAAGTCACTCACTACATCAAGAATTGTTCCAAGATTTACAAGACCTGTGACTGACATGGTCGATGGCCTTTGGTACACATCGAATTCCATATTATTATTATTTTTGTAATATTTCAATTTGAAACTTTCCTAGATTTTGTGAATAAACTAAATCATCTTGTACACAATCTCCAGGGTTTCTTGTGAGCGGACTCTAATGCGGCAACCTGCTTTACGGCTTGGCATTATACTCTATTGGTTTATACTGCATGCGCTTGTTGCTACTTTTGCAATTTGAAAAGCCAAATGGTCAGAGATCCTCTTGTCAGGTGTTGTTTGGTCGCAAATCTGTTTTATTGATTTTATTGAACATCTGATCTTGCTCTACTGATATGTCTGGAAATTCTGCTTGAAAGTCAAATCTTATGCTTTGCGTTTGCTTGTGTTGCAGGTTCGCATTTGGTTGGGATGCAAGATGGGCTCCTAGTCCCAACTATGATTATGCTTTTGTTGGGGTATTAAGTTGGAAGCTTAATCTGCAATTTTTTTCTCCTTCCTAGATGTGGTTAGATTGATTTATTATTTTGCTCAACCAAGCAATTCAGATTCCCATTTTTTATTGTAATGAATCTCGGAAGCTTGGTTGCATCTAATAAGAAAAAGGAAATTCCATCATAGGGATCATAGGTCAAAATTTGTTTACCTCAATACCCAACCAAAGGTTGTACACATGATAGCTGTTATTATTATAGGTTCTCTTATTAAAATTAGAGGGAATTTAGCTGTAACAAAAGCTCCAAAGTAGTGCTTTTATGGTATTATGTAATGTAAATTCCAGGGATATATGTGAAGGCTTTGACTCGGTTTTCTGCAAGCAGATTTTGTACCTGTATACTTGGTTCTTTTTGGTCATCAATTAGTATCTACTTTTTTCAAATTGGTTCGAATTGGGCTTTTTCTTATTATATATTTCTTATTCCAAGCGATATGGGGAAATGAGAATTCGAATACAGGATTTCGGATACCGGAAAACTGCTCATAACAACTTGAATTAATAGCTCCTTGGGTTTCAAATTGCCTTTTATTTTCATAGAATTATGTCCACCTCAAATTTCTAGATGTTGGTTTCAGTTTTTTAAAACGAAATTTGAGAACAAAAACAAAAAAACAAAAAATAAAAAAAACGAAATTTGTAAAATTGATGCAACATTTCGAGGTTCATTGAACACCAAATGAAGCAGTGTGTTTATTTATCCAACACACACATACATGCTAACATACAGTTTACATAACCACATACAGTTTAGTATCCTAAGGTGCTTCCAATTATTGGTCACAGATGGAAGCTACCCAATTTTGCTTCAAATTAGCACCGATGATCTATAGGAAGTCTTTAACATTGCCTTTAGGATTCTCTCGAAACCTTGCTATCCTAAAGTGCTTTAGCTCCACTCCTTGAGCCTCCCCACTAAGTGCAAGGTCAGCCAATATCCTCCCCACCACCGGAGACAGCTTGAACCCGTGACCCGAAAACCCGCCACCCACCACCACATCCTTCCCAAACTCCCCACCCAAGAAATCAATCACAAAGTCCTCATCCGGAGTCGTGGAGTACATACACAGCTGAGCTTGAACCCGTGATCCGAAAACCCGCCACCCACCACCACATCCTTCCCAAACTCCCCACCCAAGAAATCAATCACAAAGTCCTCATCCGGAGTCGTGGAGTACATACACAGCTGAGTCTGAGTGGCCACCGGCCCACCGGAGTCAACCATACCGGAGAACCTCCCCTCAATCCACTCCTTCAACGGAGCCAGAGTGTTCGGAGCCAGCGTGTTCCCGGGTCCCCATGGCCTCTTATCCGGCTCACATGGGTACCCGCCATGCATGGAAACCTTGATCAAATCGGGGTACTCCAAAGAGGGTGTCCCATAAATGTAGTTGTCCCCATAGCTAGCAAAGGTTGGAAAGTCACCTCCAATGGCAAAACCACCCTCATGCCCCTCCTTAATCTTCCAATAACAAACAGCGGTCTCCAATGGCTGCATAGGCATCTCAATCCCACCAACCGTTTTAACTAACTTTGTAGTCCAAGCCCCAACGGTCACCACACACTTCTTCCCCCAAAACCTCTCTCCATTTTCTGTGCACACCCAAACCCCTCCTCTCACCCCATCTCTCTCCACACCCTTCACCTCCATATTGTCCCTTAAAACGGCACCATTCTGCAGAGCAAGTGTTTGAAACATCGACACAGCCTTGGTGGGTTTAATAACCCCACCATGCTCCGTTGCCATGGCCACCCAATCCTCCGGAATCCGAACCCGACCCGAGAACTCCCGATCCAGCTGGTCCCGGTTCATGACCCGAACGGGTACCGAATTCTTACGACAGCTCTCAACAACGGCATGCAGAACCTTGTCGTTTGCCGGGGCCATGTCCAATTGGTGAGCTTTGAAGTAGACATTGTAGCCGATCTCGGACTCGGCTTGCTGCCAGAGCTTGTAGGACTGGAGAACCAATGGCGTGTAGTAGTCTTCCGGGTAGGTGGCGCGGATCGTCCGGGATTCACCATGGGAGGAGCCGCGGTGGTGGAGGAAGTCGAATTGCTCGAGGAGAAGGGTCTTCTGGCCACGCTTGGCCGTCTGGTAGGCGGTGGAGCTGCCCATGATGCCGGCTCCGACCACGATGACGTCGAATTCATCTCCGGAATATTCCATCGATGCGAAATTTTTCAGGCGATTGTTGGAGGAAGAAGAAGAAGAAGACAGAGGAAGACGGTTGAGAGGTGATTTTTGCTGGCTACTTGCAAACTACCGAGTGAGTGTGAGAGTCAGTGAGAGTGTGCTTTTAAAGTGGGATTTTTTGGAACCCGCCAAGTGCTTCCTCTGAATTACGATATTGCCACTGGTTCATTTGTATGCTTTGTCTTCTGTACAGTAATTTTGTGCGAATCGCGACACTTTACTTTGTGTTTTTTTTTTCTTTCTTTCAATTTATAAATAAAAACATCATGCTTTAGGACTTTTGGAAATTTAAAAAGCTAAAAAGAAGAAGGGTATATTCCTTCTTGTCTCAACTCCTTAATTAATATCAATTCAAACAAAAACGTCAATTAATCGAATATTTATCATCGATTAAGCATGTCTTCCACATGAGAAAGCGAAATACCGCAAAATTACAAATTTACTAGTATGAATTGATTGCTTTAGTATGATGAACCTATGCAACAAAGAATCAATATAAAAATTCATACACAAAATTGAAAGTTGTCTTAAGTTTGAATCTCTATTCTTTATTGACAAGGGAAAATTATATCCTATATATTTCAGAATACACATACCTCTTTATTTAGAATCTTGACAAATTGTCCATGTTTGGGTTTTATCTAAATTTGTAATGAAATTAATGTTGTAGTTAGCCTCTCTATTCCTATTTTTTATTATATATTTTTAAATAGAGACCTAATCAGAATTAGTTATGCACCAAAACTTCGTGTCCTTGTCCAATTAGGGAGAAAAAGGCTAATGATCACTATGGGATTTGATATTAGAGAAGTACATATTCTCCATTACAGAGTTGCATTATGCGGATTAATTGCGAATTTCTTTTTTTGCCGTGTGATCATTTCAGGCTTCATTTCAACGCTTCATTTCCTCTTCCCAAGTTCACTCACACTCTCTCTCTCTCTCTCTCTCTCTCTCTCTCTCTCTCTCTCTCTCTCTCTCTCTCTCTCTCTCTCTCTCTCTCTCTCTCTCTCTCTCTCTCTCTCTCTCTCTCTCTCTCTCTCTCTCTCTCTCTCTCTCTCTCTCTCTCTCTCTCTCTCTCTCTCTCTCTCTCTCTCTCTCTCTCTCTCTCTCTCTCTCTCTCTCTCTCTCTCTCTCTCTCTCTCTCTCTCTCTCTCTCTCTCTCTCTCTCTCTCTCTCTCTCTCTCTCTCTCTCTCTCTCTCTCTCTCTCTCTCTCTCTCTCTCTCTCTCTCTCTCTCTCTCTCTCTCTCTCTCTCTCTCTCTCTCTCTCTCTCTCTCTCTCTCTCTCTCTCTCTCTCTCTCTCTCTCTCTCTCTCTCTCTCTCTCTCTCTCTCTCTCTCTCTCTCTCTCTCTCTCTCTCTCTCTCTCTCTCTCTCTCTCTCTCTCTCTCTCTCTCTCTCTCTCTCTCTCTCTCTCTCTCTCTCTCTCTCTCTCTCTCTCTCTCTCTCTCTCTCTCTCTCTCTCTCTCTCTCTCTCTCTCTCTCTCTCTCTCTCTCTCTCTCTCTCTCTCTCGTCCCTTTTCTTTTCCTACATAATTGTGCGCTTAAAGAAAAATTAGATGAACACTCAATTTCATTACATGAAAAAACCAATAATGTATCAAAATTAATTGCAATTGTTCGTGGAGAATTAACTTCCAAAAATGAGTCAGTTGAATCTTTGAAGAGAGGCTTGTTGCATATGGAAAGAGTTGAAAAGGAAAAAGACAAGGAGCTTCTTCTCTTGCGTAGAAATATTGGCTTACTTTTTGAATCATGCATTAGTTCAGTTATGGATATGGGTAGAAGAAAAACTGAATTAGTTGGAAATGGTTGGGCTGCTGGAGATCAAGGACACTACTACAAAAATTGCAATAGACGACGGGAATTCATCGTTGTGTAGACGGTTTTTAAATCGTCATGAAATTGACCACCATCTTTTGATGCATAAAATCACGACGGTAAATTATCAACGTTGTTACAACATTCTACATCATCTCCAACTAAAAGCTGCAAAAAAGGCCAACTTCGATAAGCTTAGACGACGCTTTTAGAAATTTCGTGTCTTCTAAAGGAGATAAAATGACACAATTTACCCACGTCCCGCCGTAACATAGAGTAACCACGACAAAAAATATTAACTTACCGTCGTGCAGAATTCTTGTCACGACGATACTTTAAAATAAACTGCCATCATTGATATAGATTCCACGATGCTTATGGTCCTTAGTACCGACGTGCAAATGAAGTATTAACGACTGTAAATATGGAAAGAACGTAGTTATTATTATATACTACGACACTACTCTTTTAAAAAGTCGTCGTCGTTACCTAACTTACCACGTCACCAATAATATATAAGAGAGAGAGAGAGAACTATGCGAGAGGAAATGAAGCGTTGAAATGAAGATTGAAATGATCGCACGGCAAAAATAGAAATTCGCAATTAATTCGCATAATGCAACTCCATAATGGAGAATATATACTTCTATAATATCGAATCCCATAGTGATAATTAGCCTTTTTCTCCCTAAGTGGACTAGGACACAAAGTTTTGGTGCATAACTAATTCTGATTAAGTCTCACCAAAAAAAAAAAAATAAAAAAATAAAAAAAGAAGAAAGAATAGAGATAACTACAACATTAATTTCATTACAAATTTAGATAAAACCCAAATGTGGACAATTTTTTAATATTTTAAATAAAGAGGTATGTGTATTTTGAAATAAATAGGATATAATTTTCCTTTGTCAATAGAGACAACTTTCAATTTTGGGTATGAATTTTTATATTGCTTCTTTTTTGCATAGGTTTATCATACTGAAGCAATCAATTTATACTAGTAAATTTGTAATTTTGCGGTATTTCACTTTCTCATGTGGAAGACATGCTTAACCGATGATAAATATTCGATTAATTGACATTTTTGTTTGAATTGATATTAATTAAGGAGTTGAGACAAGAAGGAATATACCCTTCTTCTTTTTACCTTTTTAAATTTTCAAAAGTCCTAAAGCATGATGTTTTTATTTATAAATTGAAAGAAAGAAAAAAAAAACAAAGTAAAGTGGCGCGATTCGCACAAAATTACTGCACAAAGTAGGGCTGGGCATTTAAACTGGTAACCTGGTCAAACCGCCCAAATCAAACCGATGGGTTGGGTTTGTTTGGTTTTTTTTTTCCAATCTTTTTTTGGTCATCAGTTTGAACCCAAACCAAACTGAAATATATTGTGTGGTGTACGATTTGCAATATTCAAAATCACAGTTTAATCAAACCAAACCGATGATATCAAAAAAAATTATATATAAAATATTATAAGATATATATATAATACATAGTTTCAATCTTTTCTTTTTCTTCTCTCTCCATCTCTACGTTTGTCTTGCCTCTATCAGTCCATCTCTCTCTATTTTTTTTTTCTTCTTACGTCTGTCTTCACCCTTCTCCCTATCTCCTTTTTTTTTCCTTCTTCTTCTTCTTCTCCATCTCTCCCTTTTTTTTCTTCTTCTTCTCCTCTCTCTCTCTCTCTCTCTCTCTCTCTCACAAACCAACCCACCAAGTCCGGTTAATTGTCGGTTTTCATCAATTATGGTTTGGTTTTAGTTTCCAAAATAGCCAAATCGAGGCCTACAGTTCGGTGTTCGAGTTGAGCCCAAAACCGAACCAACCCAGACCGAGCCTACCCCTAGCACAAAGGACAAACCATACAAATGAACCAATGGCGATATCGTAATTCAGAGGAAGAATTTGGCGGGTTCCAAAAAATCCCACTTTAAAAACACACTCTCACTGACTTTGACACTCACTCAAAGTGTATAGCTTCCTATGCCCCCAGATTGGCTGATCAAGTAATGGCATTCCTAAGGTCGCCTGGTTGAAACTGTATGATCTTGGCATGAGTTTCATCTTTTTGGTCTTTGCGCAGTAATGAAGGTTTTTCTTAGCACAAGGTCGCATGGTTGAAACTGTCTTATCTCAGACAATGGCCTTCTCGCAGACTCTCCACAGGCCTTTATCTTTCTTTACTACTAGAACAACGTCCTCCAACCATTATGCGTAGGAGACTTCTTCAATGAAACCGGCAAGCTTATCGATCTCGGCTTCAATGATGACAACTCCCTCGAAACTTGAAAGTGAAATTGTATTTCTTTTGCGCTATTAGCTGTTATTATTATAAGTTCTCTTATTAAAATGAGAGGGAATTTAGCTGTAACAAAAGCTCCAAAGTAGTGCTTTTATGGTATTATGTAAAGTAAATTCCAGGGATATATGTGAAGGCTTTGACTCGGTTTTCTGCAAGCAGATTGTGTACATGTCTACTTGGTTCTTTTTGGTCATCAATTAATATATACTTTTTTTCAAATTGGTTCAAATTGGGCTTTTTTATATTATATATTTCTTATTCCAAGTGATATGAGAAAATGAGAATTCGAATACAGAATTTCGAATACATGGTAACTGCTCATAACAACTTGAATTAATAGCTCCTAGTGTTTCAAATTGCCTTTTATTTTCATAGAATTATGTCCATCTCAGTTTTTTAAAACGAAATTTTAAAACAAAAACAAAAACAAAACAAAAAACGAAATTTGTAAAATTGATGCAACATTTCTAGGATCGTTGAACACCAAAGGAAGCAGTGTGTTTATTTATCCAACACACATACATACTCACATACAGTTTACATAACCACATACAGTTTACTATCCTAGAGTGCTTCAAATTATTGGCCACAGATGGAAGCTACCTAATTTTGCTTCAAATTAGCACCGATGATCTATAGGAAGTCTTTAACATTGCCTTTAGGATTCTCTCGAAACCTTGCTATCCTAAAGTGCTTTAGCTCCACTCCTTGAGCCTCCCCACTAAGTGCAAGGTCAGCCAATATCCTCCCCACCACCGGAGACAGCTTGAACCCGTGATCCGAAAACCCGCCACCCACCACCACATTCTTTCCAAACTCCCCACCCAAGAAATCAATCACGAAGTCCCCATCCGGGGTCCTGGAGTACATACACAGCGGAGTCTGAGTGGCCACCGGCCAACCGGAGTCAACCATACCGGAGAACCTCCCCTCAATCCACTCCTTCAATGGAGCCAGCGTGTTTCCGGGTCCCCACGGCCTCTTATCCTGGTCACATGGGTACCCGCCATGCATGGATTGATCAAACCGGGGTACTCCATAGAGGGTGTCCCATAAATGTAGTTGTTCCCATAGCTAGCAAAGGTTGGAAAGTCACCTCCAATGGCAAAACCACCTTCATGCCCCTCCTTAATCCTCCAATAACAAACAGCGGTCTCCAACGGCTGCATAGGCAGCTCAATCCCACCAACCGTTTTAACTAACTTTGTAGTCCAAGCCCCAACGGTCACCACACACTTCTTCCCCCAAAACCTCTCTCCATTTTCTGTGCACACCCAAACCCCTCCTCTCACCCCATCTCTCTCCACACCCTTCACCTCCATATTGTCCCTCAAAACGGCACCGTTCTGCAGAGCAAGAGTTTGAAACATCGACACAGCCTTGGTGGGTTTAATAACCCCACCATGCTCCGTTGCCACGGCCACCCAATCCTCCGGAATCCGAATCCGACCCGAGAACTCCCGATCCAGCTGGTCCCGGTTCATGACCCGAAAGGGGACCGAATTTTTACGACAGCTCTCAACAACGGCATGCAGAACCTTATCGTTTGTCGGGGCCATGTCCAATTGGTGAGCTTTCAAGTAGACATTGTAGCCGATCTCGGACTCGGCTTGCTGCCAGAGCTTGTAGGACTCGAGAACCAATGGCGTATAGTAGTCTTCCGGGTAGGTAGCGTGGAGCGTCCGAGACTCGCCATGGGAGGAGCCACGGTGGTGGAGGAAGTCGAGTGTTTTTAAAGTGGGATTTTTTGGAACCCGCCAAATTCTTCCTCTGAATTACGATATCGCCACTGGTTCATTTGTACACTTTTTGTCCTTTGTGCAGTAATTTTGTGCGAATCGCGCCACTTTACTTTGTTTTTTTTTTTTCTTTCTTTCAATTTACAAATAAAAACATAATGCTTTAGGACTTTGGGAAATTTAAAAAGGTAAATAGAAGAAGGGTATATTCCTTCTTGTCTCAACTCCTTAATTAATATCAATCCAAACAAAAATGTCAATCAATCGAATATTTATCATCGGTTAAGCATGTCTTCCACACAAAAAAGTGAAATACCACAAAATTACAAATTTCCTAGTATAAATTGATTGCTTCAGTATGATAAACCTATGCAAAAAAGAAGCAATATAAAAATTCATACCCAAAATTGAAAGTTGTCATAAGTTTGAATCTCTATTCTCTATTGACAAGGGAAAATTAGATCGTATATTTCAGAATACACATACCTCTTTATTTATAATATTAAAAAATTGTCCACGTTTGGGTTTTATCTAAATTTGTAATGAAATTAATGTTTTAGTTAGCCTCACTATTATTAATTTTTTTTATAAAAAAAAAAAATAGAGGCCTAATCAGAATTAGTTATGCACCAAAACTTTGTGTCCTAGTCCACTTAGGGAAAAAAGGCTAATGATCACTATGGGATTTGATATTAGAAAATTATATATTCTCCATTACGGAGTTGCATTATGCGGATTAATTGCGAATTTCTATTTTTGCCGTGCGATTATTTCAGGCTTCATTTCAACGCTTCATTTCCTCTCCCCGAGTTCACTCTTCTCTCTCTCTCTCTCTCTCTCTCTCTCTCTCTCTCTCTCTCTCTCTCTTTTATTCTTCCTTTTTGTTTTCCTTTCCTTCTCTCTTCTCTCTCTCTTTCCTTTTCTTTTCCTACGTAATTGTGTGCTTAAAGAAAAATTAAATGAACACTCAATTTCATTACATGAAAAAAACCAATAATGTATCAAAATTAATTGCAATTGTTCGTGGAGAATTAACTTCCAAAAATGAGTCAGTTGAATCCTTGAAAAGGGGCTTGTTGCATATGGAAAGAGTTGAAAAGGAAAAAGACAAGGAGCTTCTTCTCTTGCGTAGAATTATAGGCTTACTTTTTGAAGCATGCACTAGTTCAGTTATGGGCGAACCCAGGAATTTTTCGGCAGAGGTGCAATTTTGAAAGGCTAAAAGTTTTAAAAAAATTTGACAACCAAATAACCTTATAATTTAAACAATACCAATTTCATTCATATGCCGAAAACGAAATTGGCACGACGGTTGATGAACAAGGAAAAAAAACCGCAACATGTTTCATCATTTTTTTTTTCTTCTAGACAGAGCCAGTCCATTGATTTTGGAGGCCCTACATATACAAGTAGGAGAAAAAAATCCATATAGAAACAAAATTTTCCGACACGGGAAGAACACCTTCGGAAAGAGCTTCCTAGAAAAATTTCTTTAATCACTCTTCCAAATCATAGAGCTGATAAATTGATTTTCCAATTTCAATGCTCGGTGAATTCTCATGTGAATGAGGGAGGGAGAAAAGAACTGTGATTTTGGGGAAAGGGCTAAAGCTTGGGTTTTTACAATCCAAAATTTGATGGAAGAGGGTGGTACACTGGTACTGAAGAGAAAAGGATTTATTTTGATGGAGGAGAGTGAGAGAGACTTACCGAAAGAGAAAAGAATATTATAATGAGAAGAGGAAAACGAATTAAATTAGGGCCTCTACTCTCTAAGTCGTGGAAGTTGTTGATAATTAATATTCAATTCAATTTTGGTTTTGGTTTTGGGGCCTTGCATGTGGCGTTGTGGGGTGATATTTAATATTTTATTTTTATTTTCATGTTTTAATTAATTGAATGCGTTGACTCGGAAAAATTTGGGGCCCTTAAATTTTGGGGGCCTTGTGCGGTCGCACAGCTCGCACACCATTTTTGCCGCCTCTGCTTCTAGATTAACTATGAATTACATTCGAACGTACTTTGAAAGCTTGATCGATACAATATTTTCTTTCTTGGCACAAGACTTAATCGATCAATCAGTTTTTATAAAAGACTTAGAGTTCTATTAAAAAAAAACCAACAATAATGGTTTTGATATTGCCCAAGGACTGAATAAAATAATAATAATAAACTTGTCATTTTTGAAAAGAAAAAAAAAAAAAAAAAGAGGAAAGGAACCAGACCTAAAATTGCTGAAATTCAAATTTTAAAGCAAAAGCAAGGACTCCATTTCTGTTGAAATTCATATTAGGATTTGGGATGGGTATCTTGCATGATTAAAAACAAATTGGGATTTGCTGCATGTCAGTGATATCACCTTGCACGGCTTCTTCAAATTGGATTGGGAGGCTTTTGTTCCGTATCAGCAGTTTGCAGGTTACTTTTTAAATTGTTTTTTTTCCTGGGACAAAACGATGCGTTTTGGGCAGGACTTTTTTAAAAAAAATAAGGCGCTGCGTGCAACCCAGCAGCACCGCAACATTAGCCAGCGAAAGAAGAATATTGTTCAGGCATTTGCTCGAGCAATTGGTGGGCACCAGAGTAGAGGGGCAACTCCGGCACCTTCAAAGCTTTTTCCGACGAGGGGATATGCAGCTGCACCTCCTTGCGCCTCTGTGGGTCCGCCACAGTGGTTTAAAATAAACCGCCGTGGTTAATCAAGATTCCACAACGCTTATGGTATGGAACGACGTGCAAATGTAGTAGTAACTGCTGTAAATATGGGAAGAACGATGTTATTATGATCTACTACGACCCTCGTATTTACATTGCAGTCGTTATCACTTAACTTACCACAACACGAATAATATAAATATAGATGTGGTTCTTCCCTCTACACGGCACTGATAACACCAAGTATCAACTTACTAACATTCAGAAGAAATTTCACGATAATTATTTAAACTGAAATGCCTTTTGTGGTTTTGATAGACGACGATAAATATATATATATGGAAGGTAATAGTGAAGTCGTTAAATACGTCGTTTTGTACCCTTTACCGTCCTGTTATTATATTTGAAATGTCGCTTCTATTAACAACTCCGTCGTGAATATACAATAGTACCGGCCACATGAACGTCGTTATTTGATTATTATGTACGATGCTTTCAACTAAATGACAGCCATGTGTGTTAACCTTTAGACGTCGGTACCTACATTACAGTCGTGGTCTGATAATAAAAACGACGGTATTTTTCATTCAGCGTCGCCTATTTGGAATTTAATGTCAATTTTATTTAATTGACGTGTTTTTTATTTCAAATGGCGGTTTTTATTTAGGTACAGTTGTTTACCATCGTCCATTCCACGACGTTTGTTAAAAAATGACGTTGGGTATCATTTAGATGTATGTTTTTGCAATTTGTTAATTGGACTGTCGTATTTTACATCTTGAACCTAATATTTTTAATACTAAAAGTGTTGTGCCCAAAACCTGCATAATGAAAGTAAAACAAAAAAAGAAGTCATACATTACAATTTATTACAAAATTAATGTCATACAGAGCCATTTAGGGCATAACTGTTTGTGCCTGATGAATCACGGCCATAAGCTGGCCGAAGGAGCCCCTTCTCTCGGCCCTGGCACTTGTTCGTAAAAACTGAAATGCAGCGTTCCGCCAGGGTACTTTGCCTTCCTAAAGATAAAAGAAGAAATGCTAAGGCATGATCATCTCGGCCTCAAGTGCAGGCCGAGGCCGAGGCCGAACAAAATCACGGTCAAGGCATTAAAGGAAAATCATCACGTGACAGCAGGGTCCCAGGCTTCATTTAATGAAGTAGTGCCTGTTTAATGCAGCAAACCTATTGGCCACAAAGAAGCATTTAATGCATGAGGGAAGGTGGGAAGTGACTGAAGTCAGGATTTGGTGATGAGGATCAGAGTGATTAGACGTGGACATTCTCACAAGAATTCTGACAGCCTGAGATATTGGTTCACCAGCTATCCAGGCCATAAATGCGTCTCCACGGCCAGAGGCTCAGAACCCACGATCAAGAGCGGCAGTCGAGATTTACCGGGATTTCTGGGGTCACACCACCACACTTCACGATCCCAAATGTCGATTGGACTGCCCACTTGCGCTAATCAGACTCCACTATGCGTAAATTCAGCCTCGATTACTCATCCAGGGAC